>JZKD02S1673800.1:481140-501667 GCA_000966675.3 Picea glauca
GTTGGCAGGGTGGAAACTCAGTTTTGGGCAGTGTTTGACACAGTTCAACAACGAACAACCATATCGACGGGGGAATTAGCATCTGGGAGAGGTAATTTAGTTATTCTGTTGAGTAATTCTTATGATGTGGATAAAATTTTAATTTTCGTGTCGAATATCATATACTCAAATGTTGGTGATTGGATTATTTTAGTATAAGAAAGAATTATATGCTAAATTAGAATTAAATTTTGTATATTTTTTTACGGCTACTACAATAGAGTGGACACTTAAATTTGCACAAGCTATATTCATACTATGGAAACACTAACTATATACATATGCATCCATTCACTATGCATTTAAAATGTGCGCGAGCTATAAACCATACCATGGAAGGCAATAATAATATTTGCTACTGACTTTGAATTAATGACTTACCCACCAGATTTGTGTGAAAGATATTTTTCATTATGAGTCCTATCCATAAGACATTCTACATGTGATAGCATTAAGGTCTGGAGCAATTTAACTAACCGGTTGGGTGCTTGCTGCTTGTTCTTGGTTGTCACCCACCCATAAGGAATAAACCACAAACTACCATTGGCACGAGGGCTAACTAACTTGAGGTTCAATATAGGACTTTAACTAAACTATAATTGATTGGTTGTTGCAGTGTCCCTAGTCGGATAGTATGCATCTGTCATGGAAGAAATGAGCCCTGCCAACATCATTTCTGGCATCTGAAACTCGCATCCTTGGGTCCCTCGATTGTATTAATGTGCCCATTCAGTTTTTTCTACATTTCCTTAATCACATGGGCTAGTACGACTCTGTATTAACACCCTTAAGCTTACCTTAAGGGATTTTCCCCAAGTTTATTATTCACCCGACCTCTTGGCTCTGTTCATTTTTTTCCCCTTTGTCACAGTGATAACCTTGTGTTTCAGTCTCCCTCAGTAACATGGCTAGCGTCTTGGTGGAATCGAGCTCTCTCTGATGGAGGAGAGTAAGGCGTGCCACACCCACTGAGCACTACCACAACTAGTTAAGGATTCTCTGGTTATTTACCTACATTCCTGATTCTTTTAAGAAATTTTTTTATGGTGATTATTTATTCATGCCTGGTCTATTCTTTTGTGGTCTGGGATCAACATTTCACCTAGTAGTGGTTTAGGTTTTTGTTTTGTCTTCATACCTGTCCTTTATATTGTTGTTCTAATATCCTGTATAATGGCAGCTTCCTATATTACTCATTGTTTACTCTGAGTTCCTCACATTTTAAGGCTTAGATACAACATCATCAGTTATGTTCTCGAACCCTCCGAAAGTTCTATGGCTTCAGTAAAGATTCCTTTCGAATCGTCGTTTCGACTAAATGTTGTGTGGTTTCGCTCGAGTTTTCTACCCTAGTCGAAAACTGGTTTTACACTGGTGTGGGAAGCATTTCTCTTACGATCTTCGTGCCTTTGATTTTGTTAAAGGTATTAAAGGTATGCCGATATCGGGTAACTCAGTAATTATCTTAGGGAGGTATTCGATCTGTCAATTTCTGAGAGGGAAAAGTATCGATGACTGTTGGGAGTCCCGACTCGCTTCCTTTGATGTGTCAAAGTTTGTTTTCTCTGTTAAAAACCTTTCTAGTTGGAGTCACAACTGTCTTATTGCCTGAATACATCAGTAACATTCATCCTTTACTACACTTGTCGTGTCCAAACAATTGCACAGTAAATATACTAAAGACTCATGAGACAAATCTATGCTACACAATTAATCTTGTGAGCCCTTAGTTCTGGGCATGTCCAAGTGCATGTGTCTTATCCAGAATTGTGAATAATATTCCTTTAATCTATATTTATCCTTGTTCTATGACACTTTGTATTGGTATGAATACCATTTATGTCTCTTATCGTTTAACTTTATTTCAAGAGGGTTTTTGGTTAAAACGAGGATGAACTTGTAACCTCATTCTGGGCCAAATGAGAAATTCCTGTGTATTCTGGATTGTTACTATACATACTTCATTATAATGTTTGGATGTTGTATGTTTATTTTTCTGAAAGAGTTGCTGAATGTTTTGGTTTCTAAATCTAATGATGGGTCCCTTTTGACTACGAGGGTACCCATCAGGCAGTTCTTGGACCCTCCACCCCCTTCGGGTTCGTGGATCGTGTTTTAAAAAATGCGTAGAGGAACGTCATATTTTACTATAGGCCCCAAGTTAAGTACAGTCTGAAACTTTTATGCATTGTCTCTTTTATAATTATTTTATCATGGTAATTTAATTCTATATTCCGCATAAGAATCTCTTTTGCTTCTTGTTAAATACTAATTGAAAATTTATAATCTCTTTACAGGGTTAGTTCATATGAAATATTCATACTTTCGGACATCGGCTCATGCAAAAGGTACTCGGGTTCCCTTATAGTATTCTCAGGGTTATCCTTCCAGGTTTAACAATGAAGATCACGGTTCCAAACTAGAGTTGTCGTTATTGTGGAAATTTTCGTCCAGATTCCTGTAGTGGTTGGTTAACAAGTGAATTCAGTTGTATAATGATAATTTACTGTTGGAAAACTATAAACGCGGTACTTGTGTAGGGTTGTATACACCTTTGAATTTTTTGGTCTGATTTGGGATATGTAATAAGTTTTCATAATGAGTCATAGGATTCTTCTTCCGCGCACTTGCAATGAATCAATATTTTGTAAATCAACAAGGTTGTTAACTATTTATTCTAGGCATAGGATTACTCAGATCTTCTATTCTTTTGTTTTAAAAATGAAGAGGACATTGTTATGATTATTGCGGCATCTAATTGAACATGTTCTTCCTTTGTGTCATCGAAATCTAGTTTAATATGCAGTAGGATGTTTTAGGTTGATCTGGAATGCTTGTACAAACAACTATATATATATATATATATATATATATATATATATATATATATATATATATATATATATATATATATATATATATATATATACTGTAGCTGCCTATTACATTTTCACAGTCTGTTCTGCATGTGTGTTTGAAATAGTTTGTGTATTTAATTCGTAGAAATAACATATGTAAGTATAACTATAAAATTTCACGCTTACTTCCAGAGTTACCCTTACTCAAGGAGTACAGTGGAACTGTAAGGATTATACTATATATTACTTTATTCCAATAGTATATAAATCAAGAGAACAATTTGCCCAGAATTAAAGAGATGACCTACTAAGATATGTCTGTTCATATATATATATATATAAAATTAATTCCCAGATTTACTTTCAAAATCCCTTTAGCATTTTCACATTCTATAGTTTGCGGAATATCTAAATGTATACGAGTTACATATCTGGTAGGGAGTTCTAGCACAATAATTGGAATGATATTCTATTTAACACAAATGTATCTTCTATCATTTTCCATATTTAAATTCATTCCCAACCAAGATGCAAAGAAAGTTTTACTCAATATCTATAGTTAAACTATAACGGTTTATCCTATAGTTCATCCAACTCCAACATAATTTAATAAATAGAGAAATTCATCCAGATTTAAACAGATGCATTCTACCAGCCAATAATTTAAATAACAATTGACTGGAGAAGGAGTAGATATACATATCTGAACAATTTATGAACAACAAATGGACCAACCAAGTTCCTCCCAACCTTAGAATAGGAAAATCAATTTACTTGTCCCGTTCACCCCCTAGCCTGACCATGAATCCATGAGGGAGAACTCATAAATCCTCCTCAGCAATAGTCCTTCAGTTTCTGCAACTTCTCCTTGCCTCACACTCCGAAGTAGTGTTCATAAAAATAAGAGATAATTCCTTTTCCCCAGCATACTAGGCAACATCCTGCCTCCTCCCATATGCTATATATCCAAAAACAATTGTGCCTATGTCTTTTTCCCCTTGGGAATTTTCGCATCTTTCCAAATCCCTGATTTTCAGGGGCTGCCAATGGCCAAATTCTTGATTTTCCACTTGTCACATTCAACCCTAAGGTAGTTCCAACATGTTCCCCTCTCATGCAGTCATGGTCAGCTGATTTTAACTTGGTTGTTCCATTTGTCCATCAACAATAAATATAAAAAAATATTTGTCTCATACAAGTGTCACAGTCGAATAGTTAGTTGGGTCAAATAAGATATTTCCCCAACAGTCACAATCATCAATTACAATTAACTAAATTCAAAATTTGGAACTTCCATAATTGGTAGTAATTTTCCAATTTCAAATTTACCAAAAATGGAAATAATTTCCTAATCAATTTCAACCTTAAAACTAAATTATTTTTGGGGGATATTACATCCTTTCCCTCTTCAATAAAACACTGTCCTCATTGTTTGTCCCTTTATCGTAACAATATTGGATGAGATTTCTGCAATTCTCCCTCCAACTCCCAAGTGGCCTCCTCAAGACTAAAGTGCTTCCATTGCACTTTTACCTGGGCGACGACAGTGTTCCGTAGTGCTATTTCTCTCCTTTCTAGAATGTGCAGAGGTTCATCTTGGAACTTGCCTTCTGGTTCCATCTACACCAAGTTCCAATCGATCATATGAGTAGGGTCATGAACATAATTCCTTAGTAACGAACATGAAATACATTATGAATCTTTAGATTTGTAGGAAGTGCAAGTTGGTATGCTACGGGTCCAATTCGAGCTAAGATCTCGAAAGGGCCACAAAACTTGGGTGCCAACTTGGCACTATTACCAATCCTTAGTGAATGTTTTCAGGATTTGAATTTTAAATAGACGTGGTCTCCCACTTGAAATTCCAGGTGTCTTCTTTTCAGGTCCGCGTAACTTTTATGTCTATCCCGAGCCTCTTTTAAATTCTGCTGAACTTTTCTTACCGTATTTTCCATTTTGTGGAGCATTTCTAGTCCTACCATGAGTCAGTCTATTAGGTTATCCCATCTAATCGGAGTCATATACTTTATGTCATACAGTACCTCGAAGGGGCTCATTTTATCCGATGTTTGGTAACCATTGTTGTATGCAAATTCTACCAAGTGTAGGTAGTATTCCCACTTGCTTGGTTTTGTTCTTACGTACATGCATAGCATATCTTCCACGATTTGGTCTGTCTGTTCAGTCTGCCCATCCGTTTGTGGATGGTAACTTGTGCTGAATTCAAGTTAGTATTTAGCCCTGCAAACAATTCTTTCCAAAAAGCAGATGTAAATTTTACGTCTCTATCCAAAATCACCATTTTAGGAATACCATGCAGTCTAAAAATTTCTTTCATGAATATTTAAGCAATGTTAATATCTTTAAAAGTAGACTTTACAGGAATAAAGTGTGCATACTTACTAAGCTTATCGATTACCGCCATAATTGAATCATTTTTTTTTTGAGTTCTAGGCAAACCTGTAATAAAGTCCAGTGATATAGTCTCCCACTTCCATTCTAGCACAAGTAAGGGCTGCAACAGGCCGGCTGGATGCTATTGTTCAGCTTTCACTTGTTGACAATATTGACACTTAGCTAAGTATTCTTTTGTTTTTCCCTTCATATTAGGCCAATAACATAACTTCCTTAGTGTTTCTATCGTTTTCTGGTATCCCGGATGACCAGAATATGGTTTCTTGTTTACTTCGTCCAAAACCATTAACTTTAATTCCGCCAAATCTGGTATGTATGTTCTATTTTTAAATCATAGTAGACCATTTCTGTCCAAACTTGGATCTGTTTTGTCTGAATTTTCTGTATTATTATGTAATTCTGCCACTATTTTAGTGTAGTTTTCATCGTTATTACCTGCATCCTTTATCCTTTGTTCAAGATTGTTTTCTGCCCTGGTAATGTTTATTTCAAACAGTCCATGAAATCTTCTGCTTAATCCATCAGCCACCTTGTTTTCCTTACCCTTGATATGTCTTACCTGAAAGTTAAATTCCCTCAAGAAGGCCAACCATCTTGCTTGCCTTGCATTAAGGTCTAGTTGACGAAATAAAAATATCACACTGTTGTTATCCATCAATAACAAAAAAAAAATTCCCGTTATGTAGCACCGCCACATCTTTAAGGTGTGTATTACAACTACCAACTCTAAGTCATTAGTGACATAGTTGCGTTCATGTTCCTTTAGTATTCAGGACTCATAAAAAATAGCATGCCCTTCCTGAGTCAAGACGCCACGCAGACCTTCTTTACTTGCATCCACACAGACGGTGAAGTATTTGTCGGGATCTGCTACCTTTAAAATGGGTGTGATTGTTAACAATTCTTTTAACTTATTAAAAATGTCCTGGCATTTTTGTGACCAGTTGAACTTGGTTCCCTTCTTTTGTAATGATGTGATAGGGTATGAAATCTTGGAAAATCCCTCTATAAATCTGCGGTAATATCTAGTGATCCCCATGAATGACCGGATGTCCTCTATGTCCTTAGGAATCGACCATTCCATGATGGCCAATATTTTCTCAGGATCGATTGCAATGCCTTCTGCAGATATTACATGCCCTAGGTCCTGTATTTTCTTCTGATAAAAGTCACACTTATCGAATTTAGCATACAGTTTGTGTTTCCTTAAAGTTTGAATAACTATCATTAAGTGCTCTTCGTGTTCTTTTTTTGTTTTTGAATATACTAGAATATCGTCAATAAATACCAAAACAAACTTGTCGAAGTATTGACTGAAAATATTATTCATTAAACACATAAATGTGGTTGGCACGTTAGTGAGTCCAAATGGTATAACAACAAATTCATAATGTCCATATGTCGTTCTGAATGTTGTTTTACTTATGTCCTCATCTTTTATTCTAACCTGGTGTTAACCAGATCTTAAATCTAATTTAGAAAAAATATTTTCCCCACCTACTTGATCGAACAGATCATTGATCCTAGGTAAGGGGTATTTTTTTTAATAGTCATTTTGTTTAATTATCTGTAATTGATGCATAACCTTAGAGTTCTATCCTTTTTAACAAAACATACTAGTGCCCCCCATGGTGAAACACTTGGCCGAATGTAGTTCTTGTCCAACAATTCTTGTAATTGAATCTTTAATTTTGTTAATTTAGGTAAACACATTTGGTAGGGAGCCTTAGATATAAGGGCTGAACCAGGTAGCATATCGATAGAAAAATCTCTCTCTCTCTCCTTAGGGGAAATTCAGGTATCTCATCAACAAACACATCTCTAAAATCATGCAAGATGACAAAATCCTATAAGCTAGGCTTATTTTCTCTTCCTAACAGATTTGTCACTTGGATAGCATAAATCTGACAACCTTTTCTCATACACTTCTTAAATTGCATCGTTGAAATCTGCCTGATTGAGATTGGATTTTGTATAACTTGAACTGTCCTAACAGTGTCGTTTTCATCTTTATACTTGAGTGGCTTTTCATAACAGTCTAAAACTGCTTTATGCCTTTCTAACCAATCCATTTCGATAATTATGTCATAAGACCCTAATCGTAGAATGTTCAGATTTGTCTTTGTGTTTTAACTGTTATCCCCACTTTTTAGGGATAACTAGGAGATCATGTCTCGAGGCCCATAGGTCCTAGACATGGAGTACTGAGAGCAGGATTGACCCGATCATAGCCCTGGAGGGCTCATCATTTTCTCCCATCGTCTTTTGTCTTGATAGCAGCAACAACATCCATCACCATCGAATTAGTCTTGTATCAGAAGAGGTTCTTGCTCCGTTAGGTAATTGGTGTAGGTATCATGGTATGTGTCACTTTTGATCATTAAAACCTTTAAATATATGCATTTGTTTCCTTTTATCTCTAAGAACTGCTTGGATCTTACATTTTCCCATTTGACCATGCTTGGGGGAATTAACAGGATTCCCTAGCAAGCCTGTGCCCATAGGTTTTGGTTTCCCACTGGGGGAATTTCTGAAAAATCCATCATCTGCTCCCATCATAACACCATTGTTTCATCTTATCTCTTGCTCATTTATCCCACTCCCCTTGTCTGAGCATTGGGTTGACCTATTTACAGGATGGAACCTTATCTCGTGGGAAGAAGGGGCTAAAGGCCCAGAAGGTAAAAGAAGCTAGTAAAAGACAAAATCCTAGAAATAAAACTTCGAGATGCTTCGCCCAGGAATCCCCGAGAAGGAAGTAAAAATCCTCTCCGCAAGAAACAAGAGGGACCCAAAAAATAAAAAAACAAGACCTACTCATAGGATATGGGTCTCATCATGAGCCAGTATATTAGGTCCATGGGTACCTAACAGTATGACATTTCCACCATCTGGTTACCACGCCAGGGCAGTGACCTTTGGTTGCATGGCCAAGGGAAAGGGGTTTTCATCACGAGCCAGCCTTATCATCTCTGTGAAAGTACTTGTGGGTAACGCTGTCATCTATGGTCACCATGCCAAGGCAGTGCCCCCTGGTTAGTTCTTGAACAAAAAAAAAAAAGGNNCAAGAATAAAAAGAATAAGGGCAAGAATGGGCTTGGAAAAAATGCATCCATGACAGGTATAGCTCACCTTCTACAAAGGCACCCACAGGTAACACTTATGCATCCTTGGACCTCACTGCACCCACATGTTTGGACATCCCTAGACACATCACCTCACTTACATGGATTGGATGATATCTTCCTGGAAACTTTCCTTTTCTTGTGGACACTAGCCCAATAAGATGCCTTGTCCTTTTCTCCAATCTCGTATAGCATGTTTTTGTAATGTCTTTGAGCTATTGACTGATATATTAGGGGTTTTATGCATATGTTTAATAATATTGATGATGAGATGTGATTGACATTGCTATGATCCCTATGACTGATGAGCCCATGGAGGGCATAGCTTTTGATGTGCAGGACCATGCCCGATGGACAGGTACCATTTGGACTGGTACACATGGGGAGATGACTAGTTTGTACCTCCATGGGGATAAAGAGCCCACCAGTTGGACGCTAAGACCCCTTCAGGGGGAAGATACAAGATGGATATGGATCATGGCCTTTGCACCGGAGAAGAAGAGGACGTTCCATCAGGGGCACTTTGGTTGAGCTGGAACTAGGGGTATTGACCCACTTGCAGTGGAACATTGACTCCAGATGACCCAGGACGTCACCAGGAGGCTTATGACATCATCATGAGCGTATGGCAGATGGACAGGGTGGTTGGCACATGTGGCAGTTTGGAAGATCCCAAGGAGGCCTAACGTTTTTCTTCTCGATGCTTCACTAGCCCTAGAAAGGGATAACATCTCCCTCAGAGGGGATTGATGTCTCACCTTTTTTCTTGATTAGGGTTTTACTTACCATTTAATGTAAAAACAATATTATTTTGGTATTATGGCCTTGTCAACCTTTTTATGACCTAAAAAGTAAATTAGGTCATTGATACACTATATATTGAGGGTTTTGACTCTCATTTTATCATGATCTTTCATTCACCACTTGGTGAGGTCTGAAATTTGCGCCCTCTTTTAGGGTTTTGGATGATTTATTGAGGCGCACTTGTTGAAGGAAGATTCTCTTGGCATTTTTTGGCATTTCTCTTGATGGAAGGTGTTACAACTAAGGTTTTCCATGATGTTTCTTGCTGAAATGTAAGTGAAATTCTACAAAACTTCTTAATTGAATGGTTGTATTGTTATTACTTTCATTTATTAATATAATTTTTCTGCATAAACCCTAGGTGACAAGCACACATAATTGGTCCTTGTCTCATGTCCCCGTCAAGATTTATAACCATTTTGTTTTCTGAAGTGAGATAGAGCCTTGCCATAGCAACACTCGGCTCTTTCATGCTGAAGAGGATTGAGCCTAGCCTTAGCTACATTCATTTTCCACCTCTTCATATGCTATCTGTACTTTTGAGAGATCAAGAAGGAGGAGACATCCTAGGCCTAGGTTATCTACACTTAGGTTCATTTTCTTCTAGGGTTTGATGATAGAGCCTTGCTATAGAAACACTCTCCCTCATTTGACTCTCCTGTATTGACTTTATCTTTCATGCTATCCTGTTTTGCCATCTAAGGAAGGAGGAGAGAGAATGAGGCCTTTCCATAGCAACACCGAAGTGATCCTATCTCCCCTAGGGTTTTGTCTCTGAGGCCTTGCCATAGCAGCACTTCAGAGCTCTTCCCTCCAGTCCTTATCCATCCTCCTTCAACTCTTGCGTCCTTCATTATTGACTCCATTTAACCCTAAAGGAATTTATCTAAGACCTCAAATGTTGAAGTAGAACCTGATATAAACACTTTTAATACCTTTGAATTGAATCCCTAACTGCACTAACCATAGCTCTATCTAACCCTACTAACCCTGAATGCTGACGTCACTCCTTGCTATTATATCATTGATGCAACAACATTTTGTTTATGAGCAATTGAACGGTACTTGAGGGAATTTATTAGATTAAGTATTGATTGATTATATTGGATGCCATATCATTCTTGTATTTATTGACAAGTGATACATTTGTCATTGCTATTTTTTAAACATTGACTCCGACAACATTTACTTTTAAATTTCTTATATTGAATATCAGATAGTCATTGATTTATATGAAGCACTAACCAAGATTGCACGTATCAGTCTCCTTGTTGTATTGTCTCAAGAAGGTGCTTTTATTTTCTTTGGTTATACCTTATTATTGGTTGTTTAGTCGGGACTATCTGTTTGGTGGTGATCTGTGAAGGGGGAATTTTTTCTTGTCCTTTTATCCTTTTCCCTTTCAAAACTCCAGGTCGCTGGGGACGTCTCCCCTGGGCCTAGCCTCCCTAAAGGGAAAGAGCCTTCCCATTGTGGTGACATTGGGTGGGATAGGTTCCTGTTATGCCAGTTTGGCCCTCTACCTTATATCCTTTTATCCTAGCTACAAACTGTGCGATAACATTTTGGCATCGTTGTCGGTAAGCCTTGCCTTAGAGCCTTATTTTACGAGCTTACCTGGTGACTCCACTAGGGTGTTTTCCCTTATCCTTTGATAGTTTCAGGTAAATTATCTGGAGAATCCACTAATATTTCTCAGCGTGCCACTTTACTTTCTGTGATATTTCAAAGTTATGGGATCATGGCACATTGGGAAAAAATGTATCCGACTATTGATTTAAGAAAATTTCAAGGATACCCAAATTACTTTGATACAAAATGCATAAACAACTCTCCAACATTTTTTGGTTTCCGAACTCCTCACATCGTAAATTTTTTGGACTATATGAGCAGGACGAAGTTGGGAGGAGAGGATGCCCTTATAAAAATTTTCATATTCACTCTGCCATCCTACTTACAATATCGGTTTAAGGGTTGTTGCAAAGACAAGGGTATATCATCTTTCATACACCTCATCAGTAGGTTTATTGACTTTACCAAGCCACATTTCCAAACCTATGAAGATACCCTTCAAAATCTCACAATAGCTTTGGATGATAGGAGATTCACTACTGATATCATAGCAGATCTCATAAATGCATATGACATTCAACATCAAGAACCATATGATGTGAAAGAAGATATTTATGAAGAACCTTATGATCCTCTTGAAGAGGAGCAAGACTTCTCCCATGATTCAATAGAATACAACAAAGACATGACTAAAGAAGTGAGTTGTGAGGATGAAGCACCAGTAACCACTCCTCAGCCTGATGAATCCCTCCAAGATCCTATCCCTCCTGCACAAGATGAAGAGAATGAGGTAAGTCATTTTCCTTTCCATTTTTTTGATGATACCTTGTTCTATGACTCAGAGAGTGAAGAGGAAATGGAACCCTTGRACAAGCTTGATCCTCTATGTCTCAAGACTGAAGATGTGGAGGCAGATCTTCCACTTGATGAAGTTATCCGAACACTTGAAGCTCCTGCACAGGAAGGATTAAACAAGGTGAGTTATTTCAAAACTTTCAATGACTCTTTATTTTATGATGTAGAGAGCAAAGAAGTATCAGATGTTTTAACCTCTTCATGTTATGATGAAGATAATGAATTTGTTGATAATTTTGATTTATTCATACATGTCAGGAAATGTGGATAGGATATGATTAGATATGATGGAAAGCCCATGTATGAAATTGATGGTCCTTTCCAAAGGTTGCCTTTTCATTTATCACATGAAGTTACTAATAATTTTGACATTTGGCAACAAGAACCTGACCTTATTCAGACACCCAGGGATGACCTAATGCTATGGTCTTCGATTAATTTTCGGTCATTTTTTGAGGACTTTGATGACTATCCATATGAGCACTTAGATTTATCCTATGAAGAAATTTTTCAACCAACGTTATGCTCAGATATTGATAAAAATGAGGCAGTTACTTCCCTGAAGCAGGATACATGTGATAAGATTTTCCACCCCCCTTTGATCACTTTACCTCCCTATGTCACTGAAGGTGTTGTTTGGAAACATGTCCCTTATCCCAAGTCTCCTGTAAGGAAAAACCTCATTCTGTATTTTAGGGGAAAGTTGACTGCCTCAAGAAGAAGCCCATTATCACAGTTTTCCAGCCTCCCCTTTAGGAATGGTCAGTCATCCTTTCAATTTTTGCTAATCCCTCCTCGGGCCTCAAGTTGTGAAGATGTCCAAGGTAGCCAACATTCAGATTCCTCAAGTCAATCTCCTGAACCTTTGAATTTTCACAATCCATTCCTGAGATGGATTGATCACTCTCCTGAGAGTATGTATTGGGATCACTTTTTCCCTCCCACCTGCCTCCATGAGTTAGACTTTGAGATTTCCGATGATATGATATATATTTTAACCCATGACATTTTTGTGCTTGATTTATCACTGTTTTGGTTTATGATGAAGCACAAATTTAGGTATCGAGGAACGTTGTTGGATTGGCTTCACTGGTTGTTTGACTACACCCAACATTCCAGCCAACAGGTAAGTATAGGTAAGAAGTTTCCTTTCATCTTCTTACTCGTTGATTGCTTTATTTTAGTATATATATCTATGTATGATGGGGTGGCATTACCACCCCAATTTTGTTACTGATACTTCTATCGAGACTGAGCAGTTCTGCAGGTTATACCAGAGATGTTGAGGTTCTCATGTGCTCTACAGTGAGCACATGTCCAAGAGTTGGAGCTAGATGTTATCCCCACTTTTTAGGGATAACTAGGAGATCATGTATCGAGGCCCACATGTCCTAGACATGGAGTACCAAGAGCAGGATTGACCTTAGCATAGCTTTGAAGGGCTCATCTTTCTCTCCCATTGTATTTTGTCTTGACAACAACAACAATATCCATCACCATCGGATTGGTCTTGTATGAGAAGAGGTTCTTGCTCCTTGAGGTAATTGGTCCAGGTATCATGGTATGTGTCACTTTTGATCATTAAAACCTTTAAATATATGCATCCGATTCCTTTTATCTCTAACAACTTCTTGGATCTTACATTTTCCCACTTGACCATGTTTGGGGGAATTGACAAGGTGCCCTAGAAAGCCTGTGCCCATAGGTTTTGGTTTTCCACTAGGGGAATTTCTGAAAAATCCATCGTCCGCTCCCATCATAACACCACTGTTTCATCTTATCTCCCACTCATTTATCTCACTCCCCTTTTCCAGGCATTGGGTTGACCTCTTTACAAGATGACACCTTATCTTGTGGGAAGAAGGGGCTAAAGGCCCAGAAGGTAAAAGAAGTTGGTAAAAGACAAAAACCTAGAAATAAAACCTTGAGATGCTTCACCCAGGGATCCCTGAGAAGGCAGTAAAAATCCTCTCAGCAAGAAACAAGAGGGACCCAAAAAATAACAAAACAAGAGTTGCTCAGAGGATAGGGAGTCTCATCACGAGCCAACTTATTAGGTCCATCAGTACCTAATAGTATGACATTGCCACCATCTGTTTACCATGCTAGGGAAGTGACCTTTGGTTTCATGGCCAAGGGAAAGGGGGTCTCATCACAAGCCAACCTTCTCACCTCTGTGAAAGTACTTGTGGGTAACGTTGTCAGCTCTAGTCACCATGGCAAGGCAGTGTCCCCTGGTTAGTTCTTGAACAAAACAAAAAAAGGTAAATAAAAGAATAAAACAAGAATAAAAAGTATAAAGGAAAGAATGGGCTTGGAAAAAATGCATCGATGATAGGTACAACTCACCTTCTACAAAGGCACCCATAGGTAACACTTATGCGTCCTTGGCCCTTACTTCACCCACATGTTTGGAGATCCCTAGACACATCACCTCACTTACATGGCTTGGATAAGATCTTCATGGAAACTTTCCTTTTCTTGTGGACACTAGCCCAATCATACGCCTTGTCCTTTTCTCCAATCTTGAATAGCAAGTTTTTGTAATGTCTTTCAGCTATTGACTGATATATTAGGGGTTTTATGCATATTTTTAATAATATTGATGATGAGATGCGATTGACATTTCTATGATCCATGTGACTGATGAGCCCATGGAGGGCGTAGCTTTTGATGTGCATGACCATGACCGACGGAAAGGTACCATTTGGACCAGTACACATGGGGAGATCACCAGCTCGGGCCTCCATGGGGCTAAAGATCCCACCAGTTGGATGTTGAGACCCCTTCAGGGGGCAAAGATAGGATGTATATGGATCAAGGCCTTTGCACCGAAGAAGAAGAGGACGTTCCATCAGGGGCACTTTTGTTGAGTTGGACATAGGGGGATTGACCCACTTGCAGTGGAACATTGTCTCCAGATGACCCAGGATGTCACCAGGAGGATTATGATGTCATCATGAGCATATGGAAGATGGATAGGGTGGTTGGCACGTGTGGCAGTTTGGAAGAGCCCAAGGAGGGCTAACATTTTGCTTCTGGATGCTGCACTGGCCCTAGAAAGGGATAACGTCTCCCTCAGAGGGGCTTGACGTCTCACCTTTTTCTTGATTAGGGTTTTACTTAGAATTTAATGTAAAAACAATATGATTTTGGTATTATGGCCTTCTCGACCTTTTTATGACCTAAAAAGTAAATTAGGTCATTGATACACTATATATTGAGGGATTTTACTCTCATTTTATCATGATCTTTCACTCACCACTTGGTGACATTTGAAATTTTCTCCCTACTTTAGGGTTTTGGCTGATTTAGTGAGGCACACTTGTTGAAGGAATATTCTCTTGGCATTTTTTTGGAATTTCTCTTGATGGAAGGTGTTACAACTAGGGTTTGCTATGATGTTTCTTGGTGAAATGTAAGTGAAATTATGCAAAACTTCTTAATTGAATGGTTGTATTGTTATTAATTGCATTTATTATTATAAATTTGCTGCATAAACCCTAGGTGACAAGCACACATAATTGGTCCTTGTCTCATGTCCCCGTCAAGATTTATATCCATTTTGTTTGCTGAAGTGAGATAGAGCCTTGCCATAGCAACACTCTGCTCTTTCATGCTGAATAGGATTGACCCTATCCTTATCTACACTCATTTTCCCCCTCTTCATATGCTAGCCGTACTTTCCAGAGCTCAAGAAGGAGGAGACGTCCCAGGCCAAGGTTATCTACACTTAGGGTCATTTTCTTCTAGGGTTTGATGGTAGAGCCTTGTTGTAGCAACACTCTCCCTCATTTGACTCTCCTGTATTGACTTTATCTTTCATGCTAGCCTATTTTTACATCTAAGGAAGGAGGAGAGAGAACGAGGCCTTGCCATAGCAACACCTGAGTGAGCCTCTCTCCCTTAGGGTTTTGTCTTTGAGGCCCTACCATAGAAGCACTTCAGAGCTCTTCCCTCCAGTCCTTAGTTGTCCTCCTTCAACTCCCGCGTCCTTCATTATTGACTCCATTTAGCCCTAAAGGCACTGATCTAAGACCTCAAACGTTGAAGTAGAACCTGATCTAAACACTTTTAATACCTTGGAATTGAAGCCCTAACTGCACTAACCTTATCTTTATATAACCCTACTAACCTTATATGTTGATGTCACTCCTTGCTATTATATCATTGATGCAGCAAGGTTTTGTCTATGAGTAATTGAATGTTAGTTGAGGGCATTTATTAGATTAAGTATTTATTGATTATATTGGATGCCATATATTTCTTGTATTTATTGACAAGTGATATATTTGTCTTTGCTATTTTGTAAACATTGACTCCGTCACCATTTAATTTTAAATTGCTTATATTGAATATCAGATAGTCACTGATTTATATGAAGTACTAACCAAGATTGCACATATCAGTCTCCTTGTTTTATTGTCTCAAGCAGGTGCTTTTGTTTTCTTTGGCTATACCTTATTATTGGTTGTTTAGACAGGACTATCTGTTTGGCGGTGATCTGTGAAGGGGGAATTTGTCCTTGTCCTTTTATCCTTTTCAAATTCAAAACCCCAGGTCATCGAGGACGTCTCCCCTAGGCATAGCGTCCCTAAAGAGAAAGAGCCTTCCCATCGTGGTGACATTGGGTGGGATCTATTCCTGTTATGCCAGTTTGGCCCTCTAACTTATAGCCTTTTATCCTAGCTACAAATTGTGCGATAACATTTTGGCGCCGTTGTCGGGGAGCACTGAGTCAATTCTCCTCAAAACGACAAATTTTTTCGGTAATTCTTGCCTCAGATCCTTATCTTATGAGCTTACCTGGCTACTCCACTAGGGTGTTTTCCCTTATCCTTTGACAGTTTCAATTAAGTTATCTGGTGACTCCACTGATATTTCTCAGCGTGCCACTTTACTTTCTGTGATATTTCCAAGTTATGCGATCATGGCACACTGGGAACAAATGTATCCGACTATTAATTTCAGAAAATTTCAAGGATACCCAAAATACTTTGATACAAAATGGCTAAACAACTCTCAGAGATTTTGTGGTCTCCCAACTCCTCACATCATAAATGTTTTGGACTATATGAGTAGGACGAAGTTGGGAGGAGAGGATGCCCTTATAAAATTGTTCATATTCACTCTGCCATCCTACATGCAAGATTGGTTTAAAGGTTGTTTCAAATACAAGGGTATATCATCTTTCATACACCTCATCAGTAGGTTTATTGACTTTACCAATCCATGTTGCCAAACTTATGAAGATTCCCTTCAAAATCTCACAATATCTTTGGATGACGGGGGATTCACTACTGAAATCATAGAAGATCTTAGAAATGCATATGACATTCAGCATCAAGAAACCTATGATGTGAAAGAAGAGATTTATGAAGAACCTTACCAGCCCCTTGAAGAGGAGCAATATTTCTCCCATGATTCAATAGAATACAACAAAGACATGACTAAAGAAGTGAATTGTGAGGATGAAGCACCAGTAACCGCTCCTCAGCCTGATGAATCCCTCCAAGATCCCATCCCTCCTTCACAAGATGAAGAGAATTAGGTAATTCATTTTCCTTTCCAGTTTTTTGATGATACCTTGTTCTATGACTCAGAGAGTGAAGAGGAAATGGAACCCTTGGAAAAGCTCGATCCTCTATGTCTCAAGACTGAAGATGTGGAGGCATATCTTCCACTTGATGAAGTTATCTGAACACTTGAAGCTCCTGCACAGGAAGGATTAAACAAGGTGAGTTATTTCAAAACTTTCAATGATTCTTTACTTTATGATGTAGAGAGCAAAGAAGTATCAGATGTTTTAACCCCTTCATGTTATCATGAAGATAATGAATTTGTTGATAATTTTTATGAATTCATACATGTTGGGAAATGTGGATGGGATATGATTATATATGATGGAAATCCCATGTACGACATTGATGGTCCTTTCCAAAGGTTTCCTTTTCATTTATCACATGAAGTTACTAATAATTTTGACATCTCGCAACAAGAACCTGACGTTATTCAGACACCCAGGGATGACCTAATGCTATGCTCTCCGATTAATTTTCGGTCATTTTTTGAGGACTTTGATGACTATCCATATGAGCACTTAGATTTATCCTATGAAGAAAGTTTTCAACCAACGTTATGCTCAGATATTGATAAAAATGAGGCAGTTACTTCCCTGAAGCAGGATACATGTGATAAGATTTTCCACCCCCCTTTGATCACTTTACCTCCCTATGCCACTGAAGGTGTTGTTTGGAAACATGTCCCTTATCCCAAGTCTCCTGTAAGGAAAAACCTCATTCTGGATTTTAGGGGAAAGTTGACTGCCTCAAGAAGAAGCCCATTATCACAGTTTTCCAGCCTCCCCTTTAGGAATGGTCAGTCATCCTTTCAGTTTTTTCTAATCCCTCCTTGAGCCTCAAGTTGTGAAGATGTCCAAGGTAGCTAGCATTCAGATTCCTCGAGTCAGTCTCCTGAACCTTTGAATTTTCACAAACCATTCCTAAGATGGATTTAGCACTCTCTTGAGACTATGTATTGGGATCACTTTTTCCCTCCCACTTGCCTTCATGAGTTAGACTTTGAGATTTCCAATGATATGATATATATTCTAACCCATGACATTTTTGTGCTTGATTTATCACTATTTTGGTTTATGATGAAGCACAAAGGAAGGTATCAGGGAATGTTGTTTTATTGGATTCAATGGTTGTTTGACTACACGCATCATTCCAACCAATAGGTAAGTACAGGTAATAAGTTTCCTTTCATCTTCTTACTCGTTGACTGGTTTATTTTAGTATATATATCTATGTATGCTGGGGTGGAATAACCACCCCAATTTTGTTACTAATACTTCTATTGAGATTGAGAAGGTCTTTAGGTTATGCTAGAGATGTTGAGGTTATCATGCGCTCTACGGTGAGCACATGTCCCCGAAGTTGGAGCCAGATGTTATACCCACTTTTTAGGGATAAATAGGATATCATGTCTCGAGGCCCACAAGTCCTAGACATGTAGTACCGAGAGTGGGATTGACCTAAGCATAGCCCTGGAGGGATCATATTTTTCTGCCATCGTCTTTTGTCTTGACAACAACAACAACATCCATCACCATCAGATTGGTCTTGTATCATAAGAGGTTGTTTCTCTGTGAGGTAATTGGTCCAAGTATCATGGTATGTGTCACTTTTGATCATTAAAACCTTTAAATATATGCATCTAATTCCTTTTATCTATAACAACTTCTTGGATCTTACATTTTCCTAGTTGACCATGCTTGGGGGAATTGACAGGGTGCCCTAGCAAGCATGTGCCCATAGGTTTTGGTTTGCCACTGGGGGAATTTCTAAAAAATCCATCGTTCGCTCCCATCATAACACCATTGTTTCATCTTTTCTCCCGCTCATTTATCCCACTCCCCTTGTTCGGGCATCGGGTTGACCTATTTATAGGATGGCACCTTATCTCGTGGGAAGAAGGGGCTAAAGGCAAAGAAGGTAAAAGTAGTTGGTAAAATACAAAAGTCTAGGAATAAAACCTTGAGATGCTTCACTCAGGGATCCCCGAGAAGGTAGTAAAAATCCTCTCAGAAAGAAACAAGAGGGACCCGAAAAATAAAAAAACAAGAGTTGCTCAGAGGATAGGGGGTCTCATCACAAGCCAACCTATTAGGCCCATGGGTACCTAATAGTATGACATTGCCACCATCTAGTTACCATGCCAGGGCAGTGACCTTTGGTTGCATGGCCAAGGGAAAGGGGGTCTCATCACGAGCGAACCTTCTCATCTCTATGAAAGTACTTATGGGTAACGTTGTTAGCTCTGGTCACCATGCCAAGGCAGTGTCCCCTGGTTAATTCTTGAGCAAAAAAGAATAAGGTAAATAAATGAATAAAACAAGAATAAAAAGAATAAAGGTAAGAATGGGATTGGAAAAAATGCATCCATGACAGGTACAACTCGCCTTCTACAAAGGCACCCATAGGTTGTTAGAAAAATAGGACCGTGGAGCAATAAAATAAAACATATGCGGAAACAAAACACAGAAGATACACAATACAATAGAGACACAGATTTACGTGGTTCACCCAGTGTGGGCTATGTCCACCAGAGAAATTTCCAGGTCCTTCCTTTATTATTATCTAGCATATGAAGGTATACAACCTACAACAAACCCATTGTAACTTCCTCTTCTTTCTCTCACAATATCCTATCTCAGAATACAATATTCTCCATCAACCATAGGCGCAATACATTTCTCTCATAAAAGAGGATTTCCTTCTAGTGCAAAAAACCCTAACATAATCTCTATCGTTAGATCTGTGACCTTATAATGAACGGTCCAGATTTAGAATGAAATTGCAATATACATTTACAAGGCAATTTTTCCTTTGGGGGCTTCGCCCCCGAACCCCCGCTAGGGGCCCGTTTGCCCCCAAAGCCCCCAGCCAGGGGGATAGCCCCCTCGGACCTCGTAGAGGGGGTACCCCCCCTCTACACTCCCCCGCGTGGAAGAGTGTACATACTTCTGGTGTGTAAATACTTCATGGGGTATAAACATGGCTGAAAGTAAAATACCTCTGAATCAGGAAGATAATCAGGCTCCACAACCAACACGTGGTCCATCTCATGTACTATTCATCGTAGTTTCCCACAAGGTAATATTGCTCCTTGACCGCATCCATAAAAAAATCCCAAGTGGGCTCGGCCCCAAATATTCTAGACTCCTTTGTGGAATTTTTCTCCCAGTAAGTTTCCCACCAATGTTTGACATGGGGGAGAGCCTTAAGGAGCGCAAAGGTGATATTTTCTCTATCAAAAAAATTGTGAACAGAGAAATAACCTTCTAGCAAATTT
>JZKD02S1673800.1:528743-574533 GCA_000966675.3 Picea glauca
CCAATCAATCCTATGAGTAGGGTCATGAATATATTTTTTCAACAAAGAAACATGAAATACATTATGAATTCTTAGATTAGCTGGAAGTGCAAGTTGATATGCTACGGGTCCAATTTGAGCTAGTATCTCGAAGGACCCACAAAAACTGGATGCCATCTTGGCACAATTCCCTAAGTTCAACGAGCTTTTTCAGGCTTTGAACTTCAAATAAACATGGTCTCCTACTTGAAATTCCAAGTGTCTTCTTTTCTGATATGTATAGCTCTTCTGTCTGTCCTGTGCTTCTTTCAAGTTCTATTATACCTTCCTTACCATGTTCTCCATTTCTTGGATCATCTCTGGTCCAACCATGAGTCTTTCATCCAGGTTATCCCAGCTAATTGGAGTCGTACACTTTCTGCCATACAGTATTTCGAAAGGGCTCAACTTAGCCGAAGTTTGGTACCCATTGTTATATCCAAATTCTACCAAGTGTAGGTAGTCTTCCCACTTGTTCGGTTTTGTTCTTACATACATGCGGAGCATATCCTCTGTGATTTGGTTTTTCCTTTTAGTTTGTCCATCCGTTTGTGGATGATAACTCATACTGAAATTCAAGTTAGTATTTAGCCCTGCAAACAATTCCTTCCAAAAAGTGGATGTGAATCTGAAATCACCAATTTAGGAATACCATGTAGTCTAAAAATTTCTTTCATGAATATTTCAACAATGTTTATAGCTTTAAAAGTAGACTTTACAGGAATAAAGTGTGAAAAATTACTGAGTTTATCGATTACAACCATGATAGAATCATTTTGTTTCCGAGTTTTAGGAAAACCTGTTATAAAGTCTAGTGATATGGTCTCCCATTTCCATTTTGGTACTCGTAATGGTTGTAATAGGCTGGCTGGATGTTGGTGTTCGGCGTTAACTTGTTGACAATCTTGGCACCTAGCCAAGTAATCTGCTGTTTTTCCCTTCATATTAGGCCAGTAAAATAGCTTTCTAATTGTTGTTATTGTTTTCTGGTAACCTGGGTGGCCAGAATATGGTTTCTTATGCACTTCATCTAAAACAGTTAATTTTAACTTTGTTGAATCTGGTATGTGCAGTCTGTTTTTAAATCTTAATAGTCCCTTCTTGTCGATATTTATATCTGGTTTATCTAAGTTTGCGATACTATTTTGAAATTATGCCATCATCTTAGTGTAATTTCCATCGTTAATACCTGTCGTCCTTATTCTTTGTTCCAGATCACTTTCTGCCTTGCTGATATTTATCTCAAATAACCCATGGACTCTTCTACTTAAAGCGTCTACTACTTTATTTTCCTTACCCTTAATATGTTTGACCTCGAAGTCAAATTCGCTCAAAAAGGCTAGCCACCTTGCTTGCATTGGATTAAGGTCTGGTTGGTTAAACAGATATTTCACCCCGCTATTATCCGTCAATAGTAGGAATTTTCTGCCCATTATATAGTGTCACCACATTTTTAAGGCATGTATTACTGCTGCCATTTCTAAGTCATGAGTGACATAATTCTCTTGTGTTCTTTTAATTTCTGGGACTTGTAACAAATCATGTGCCCTTCCTAAGTTAGGACACCACCGAGTCCCTCTTTACTTGCATTAACACATACTGTGAAGTCTTTATTTGGGTCTTCTACCTTCAAAATGGGTGTCGATGTCAATAATTCTTTTAGCTTGTTAAAACTGTCTTGACACTTTTGCGACCAGTTAAACTTGGTCCCTTTCTTTTGTAATGACGTGATAGGGTAGGCTATCTTGGAAAACCCTTCTATAAACTTGCGATAATATCCGGTGATTCCCATGAATGACTGGATATCTACGACATCCTTAGGTACTGGCCATTCCATAATGGATTTTATCTTTTCCGAGTCTACGGCAATACCTTCCAAGAAAATGACATGGCCTAAATATTGTATTTCCTTTTGATAAAAGTCACATTTGTCGAATTTTTCATATAGTTTGTGTTTCCTTAATGTTTGCAGAACTATTCTTAAGTGTTCATCATGTTCCTCCTCCATTTTAGAATAGACTAGAATATCATCAATAAATACTACTACGAACTTGTCTAAGTACTGATTGAAAATGTTGTTCATCAAGCACATAAACGTGGCTGGTGCATTAGTGAGTTCGAAAGGTATGACTACAAACTCGTAGTGTATGTATCTTGTTCGAAAAGATGTTTTGTTTATGTCTTGGTCCTTTATCCTAACTTGATGATAACCGGATCGTAAATCCATTTTTGAAAAGATCTTGGCCCCACCAACTTGATCGAATAGATCATTTATCCTTGGTAAGGGGTATTTGTTCTTAATAGTCATTTTGTTCAGTTGTCTATAATCGATACATAGTCTTAGAGTACCATCTTTCGTTTTCATAAAGAGAACTGGTGCTCCCCATGGCGAGACACTCGGTCTGATATACTCTTTGTCCAACAATTCCTGTAATTGTATTTTTAATTCTATCAGTTCTAGTAGACTCATTTGGTAGGGTGCTTTTGAGATAGGGGCTGATCCAGGTAGTAAGTCTATGGGGATATCTATTTACCATTTCTAGGGGCTGATTCAGGTAGTAAGTGCATTCCGATAAGGAACTGGCTGGTATCCCTTCCTTCGTTGGTTCATTCGATCTTGCTTCTTATCCTTCCAGGCCTTGGGAAACTCTACCTTCTGTTTATACTGGTCATAGCACATTCGTGCTTTCTTGAATACCTCACTCAAGGATTTGGGGTTGTTAAACTCAATTCTGTCCCTGTAGGACTGTGGTAAAGAGCTTAAAAATCGTTGGATTTTTACCTTATCCTCCTGGATGCATGGTACGAACCTTAGTAGTTCTAGAAATTTATTTATAGGGTCCTCCATCGTCATCTGTCCGAGTCGTAACTCGTAAAATTACTTCATCTTCCTTTCATAGTAGCTTTCAGAAAGGTATTGTTTTTTGAAATACTTCTTAAAGTCAGACCACTCCAGCTGTTTCTCCTTTAGGCCCTTGGCCAATTTCAGGTCTTGCCATCAAATGTTGGCCTTCCCCTTCAGATTGTAGATGGCCATTCTGACCTTCATGTTGCTGGAATAGTTGTAGATCTGGAAGTATTTTTTGATGTCCAACAACTATGCCTCAGCTTCTTCTCCTATCCTGGATTCTCCGTTAAAGGTAGTTGGTTTGATCTTTTTAAATTCTCCTTCAAGGTGGTCTGTTTGTTTTCTTTTTCTGTCTGGTATAGTTTTGTCTTCAGCTGAAGGTGTCCCTTCAGACAAACTGTCTCCTTTTTCTGTTTCCGCACAAGAATTCTTGGAGGCCCTTTTGCTGGCCTCTTCATCATGTTTATCATCTTTTGGGATTTTCTTAGTTACTATACTACACAGCGGGAATTCATTTATCTCTTGTTGTTCTTGTTGTGCTTTCTTCAAGTTTTCATTGTCATCCTTGTAAACCTGTAGTTCAACAATAATATTCCTTATTGTTTCTAACAGCTCCGTGGGTGAGATTCCATCACTGTTTTGTCTTCGATCTCCAGGAGGTCCTTGCTGCAAATTCCCTTCCATCCTGATTTCTGCACCTTCTTGGGCTACCATAATCAACACAAAATAGAAAAGCTTCATGTTTGTAACCATAAGATTTATTAGTTTTTTCATAAATCAGAATATAAACTAAGCAATTAATGTGGCCCTGTTCAGGCCCAGTGTTGTAACTTTTTCTCTCATACCATATGTAATGGACCTCAAATTCACCATAAAAAAAAAATTCTCTATGACATAATTCAATTTCGTTTAAGCTTAGAAATTAAGAGAAGGTAAGATTCATTTCTGTCCATAATGTCATTATTACACCAGTCTAGATTACTTTAAACCTAGAAGCTTATGTGAGTAAAATATTTTCATAATTCTATCACTTCCCTTGAAAGGCAATGTCTAAACTCAGGTCAAAGGAACCTTTGATTTTCAGAGAGATAAAGCTCAGAAGGGATAGCACCTTTGAAGTATTCAAAGGGAGGCAGAGATCAAAATCCGTGAGGTTAAAACTGAGTGTCTTTTAGCGTTCAGACGCTCAGGAGGGGTGGAAACCGTTGGATGAGAAGCAACAGGAGCCATTGATATCGCACTCGAAATTCATTATTTGAGAGTCGTTGCATCACGAACTTTTGGTTCACGGAATCCAGAAAGAATCGGGACCGTTGATCCCATGCGAAAAGGCCAAAACACATTAATCCCCTTTTCAGGATTTTGGGTTCCGGGAGTTCGAAGGGCTTAGAATCGTTGTTACCGGAGTCGCGAAATCCCGAATCGCGAAACCCTGAACCCCGAAACCCCGAAGTACTATATGTACAGGCTTCCTCCAACTCAAAGAAAAAATTGCTAGAACTTCAATTACAGAAGTAAGCATATTCCTATAAAAGGATCGGTACCTTTCAAGCTCATCTATACATAGACAATCCTACCTAGAATTTTTATTTCAGAGTTAAATATGCTCCTGTAGGTAGATCTGTTCTTTCAAATTTATAAGTAGATAATTTTGTCTAGCGTTTTGT
Organism: Picea glauca; assembly: GCA_000966675.3. NCBI lineage: Eukaryota > Viridiplantae > Streptophyta > Pinopsida > Pinales > Pinaceae > Picea > Picea glauca. Next base: position 533,277 of record JZKD02S1673800.1, read on the forward strand.
TTCAGGAGGAACCATTCCTAGAATTTAGTCTTTGAACATAAAATTCTTACAACGAACATATGTCATATATGGAAATTATTTCAACTTAGCACAATTAGATGCATAAGATCAGATACACGAATCATTCAAACAAAGATTGAGCATATTTTAAAAGAAGGTAAAATACAAAGTTGACATTTCAGCATTCGGGACTTTCTTTTTACATATGCACGGAGTTCCTTTGTTTTACTAAACCCCAAAATCCTGAAATCCCAAACCCCGAAATACCAAAATCCCAAAATCCCGAAGTGCTAGGCCTACAACCTTTTTTCCATTTCTCAACTTGACACTTCTTATCTCATTTTTATTATGTGGAAGAAGTTTGTAAACCTCAAAATCCCAAAATTCTAAAGTGTTGGGCCTACAGCCTTTTCTCATATCGCAAGTCGACACTTCTTATCTCATTTTGCTTGTGCGTAAGAAGTTCATAATCCCCAAAATCCTGAACTCTGAAATCCCGAAATGTTAGGCCCACAATCCTTTCGCATTTCACGATTCGACACTTCTTGTTTCATTTTGTTTATGCATCATGTGTTCAAAAACCCTGAAATCCCGAACCCCAAAATCTCGAAATGCTGGGCCCTCTGTCCTTTCGCATTTTGTGATTCAACGCTTCTTAATTCCTTTTGTTTGTGCATCATTATTAAAACATGAAAGACTAAATATGAATACCCGAATTGGTACTGCCTTGTTTAAAGGAAATTTCTGTAATAAGAAAGGTTGCATCTAGGTTCCTTTATTGTTAAAGTAGTTCATATAATAGATCTGTCAGTGCAAATTATATAGTATAATTTTATGTTTCTGTATTCTCTTGTTCAAAATACCTTTAGACGGGTTAGGTTAATGAACTATAAGGGAAACTTGTATAATAGTCGGTCCTCCTACCTCAACTACATATCTGTCTCTACATAGTCTATTTAGTGGAAAAGAAAAAAATGGAGCATAGTTTACAAAACTCGGAATGATGTTCCTGACATTATTCATATAGTTAGATTAATGAAATTACAACATAACCTCTACTCCCAATATGCAAATCTTCGCATTGATTTTATTCAGAAAACAATTAAAGAAAGGAAATAGCAGTGAATCTAGTTTAGAGGAGATTTCTTCCAAAATTTAACCATGCATAATCCTTTCAACTATCATAACAAATAAAAGGCAAATTCTATCATTCGTTCAGAAAGGGGTCACTCGAGATGAGATTTACCCTATGTTCTCTATAAGACTTTAGGCTTCCTGAATTCAAACAGATTTTTCCTACGCATTATTGTCTATCATAATTAGTAGATGCATTACATCCGTGATTGAATCATTCACCAGAGAATGGAAATTATTTCAGTTCGGATTTAATAGATATATGACATCAGATATCAAAACATTCTAATAGAGAAAGGAAATCATTTTAGTTTCGATTTAACAAATACATTGCATCAGATATAAAATCATTCAAACAGAGAAGGAGTAGAGAAACATATCTGAACCAGATCGTGAGAAAACAAAGGGAACATCCACATTCCTCCCAACCATAGAATAGGGCAGCCAAAAACACTTGCCCGATCCACCCCCTAGCCTGACCATGAATCCATGAGGGAGAACTTGGAAATTCCTCCTCAGCAATATCCTTCAATTCCAGCAGTTATCCTCTTGCCTCACACTTACTCAGCAGTGCTCATAACAACAAGGAAATTCTGATTTAGCAGACTCCTCTTTCCTCACACTCAAATCGTACTGTTCGTAACAACAAGAGAACTCAAAAATCCTTTTCTCCCTAGCATACTTTCCAGTGTCCTGCCTCCTCGCATATGCTATATATCAATTTTTCCTAGGTCTTTTTCCCTCCCCGGGGGAATTTTCACAGCTTTCTAAACCCCTGATTTTCATTGGCTACCAATGGCCAAATCTCTGATTTTCCACTTGTAATAATCAGCCCAGAGATAGTTCCAACTTGTTCCCCACTCATGGAGTCATGTTCAGTTGATTTTAACATGGTTGTTCCATTTGTTCTCTTGTAATTAATATAAATCTTCTGTTTTTATACAAGTGTCATAGTCGAATAGTTAGTTGTGTCCCAATCAGAACTCTGCCCAACAATCATAATAATTAATTACAGATATCAAATTCGAAATTTGGAATTGTCATAAATGGAAAATTTTTTACAAATTCGAATTTACTAAAAACCGAATTAGATTTCCAACAAATTTAAATTTCAAAAATATTTTATTTTTGGGGATATCACATCATTTCCCCCTTCAGTAAAACACTATCCTCAGTATTTTTTCCTTTCCTGGAACAAGATTGGATGAGATTTCCGCAAATGTCCCTCCAACTCCCAAGTGGCCTCCTCAGGACTAAAGTGCTTCCATTGCACCTTTACCTGAGCAACAACTCTTTTCCGAAGTGCTATTTCTCTCCAGTCTAGAATGTGCAGGGGTTCCACCTGCAACTCACCTTCAGGTTCCACCTGCACCAAGTTCCAGTGAATCCTATGAGTAGGGTCATGAATATATTTTTTCAACAAAGAAACATGAAATACATTATGAATTCTTAGATTAGCTAGAAGTGCAATATGATATGCTACAGGTCCAATTCGAGCTAGTATCTCGAAGGACCCACAAAACCTGGATGCCAGCTTGGCACAGTTCCCTAACTTCAATGAGATTTTTCAGGCTTTGACCTTCAAATAAACATGGTTTGCTACTTGAAATTCCAAGTGTCTTCTTTTCTGATCTGCATAGCTCTTCTATCTGTCCTGTGCTTCTTTCAAGTTCTATTATACCTTCCTTACCATGTTCTCTATTTCTTGAATCATCTCTGGTCCAACCATGAGTCTTTCAGCCAGGTTATCCCAGCTAATTGGAGTCATACACTTTCTGCCGTACATTATTTCGAAAGGGCTCAACTTAGCCGAAGTTTGGTACCCATTGTTATATGCAAATTCTACCAAGTGTAGGTAGTCTTCCCACTTGTTCGGTTTTGTTCTTACATACATGTGGAGCATATCCTCTGTGATTTGGTTTTTCCTTTCAGTTTGTCCATCCGTTTGTGGATGATAACTCGTACTGAAATTCAAATTAGTATTTAGCCCTACAAACAATTCCTTCCAAAACGCGGATGTGAATTTTACGTCTCTATCTGAAATCACCAATTTAGGAATACCATGCAGTCTAAAAATTTATTTCATGAATATTTCAGCAATGTTTATAGCTTTAAAAGTAGACTTTACAGGAATAAAGAGTGAAAAATTACTGAGTTTATTGATTACAACCATGATAGAATCATTATGTTTCTGAGTTTTAGGCAAACCTGTTATAAAGTCCAGTGATATGGTCTCCCATTTCCATTTTGGTACTGGTAATGGTTGTAATAGGCCAGCTGGATGTTGGTGTTCGGCCTTAACTTGTTGACAATCTTGGCACTTAGCCAAGTACTGTGCTATTTTTCCCTTCATATGAGGCCAGTAAAATAGATTTATGTGTGTTGTTATTGTTTTCTGGTAACCTGGGTGGCCAGAATACGGTTTCTTATGAAATTCATCTAAAAAAGTTAATTTTAACTCTACTGAATCTGGTATGTATAGTCTATTTTTAAATCTTAATAGTCCCTTCTTGTCAATATTTATATCTGGTTTATCTGAGTTTGCGATACTATTTTGAAATTATGCCATCATCTTAGTGTAATTTTCGTCGTTAATACCCATCGTCCTTATTCTTTGTTCCAGATCACTTTCTGCCTTGCTGATATTTATCTCAAATAACCCATGGAGTCTTCTACTTAAAGCGTCTACTACTTTATTTTCCCTACCCTCGATATGTCTGACCTCGAAGTCAAATTTGCTCAAGAAGGCTAGCCACCTTCCTTGTATTGGATTAAGGTCTGGTTGGTTAAACAAATATTTCACCCCGCTATTATCCGTCAATAGTAGGAATTTTCTACCCATTATATAGTGTCACCACATTTTTAAGGCATGTATTACTGCTGCCAATTCTAAGCCATGAGTGACATAATTTCTCTCGTGTTCTTTTAATTTCTGGGACTTATAACAAATCACATGCCCTTCCTGAGTTAGGACACCACCGAGTCCCTCTTTACTTGCATTAACACATACTGTGAAGTATTTATTTGGGTCTACTACCTTCAAAATGCGTGTCGATGTCAATAATTATTTCAGCTTGTTAAAACTATCCTGACACTTTTGCGACCAGTTAAACTTGGTCATTTTCTTTTGTAATGACATGATAGGGTAGGCTATCCTGGAAAACCCTTCTATAAACCTGCGATAATATCCGTTGATTCCCATGAATGATTAGATATCTACGACATCCTTAGGTACTGGCCATTCCATAATGGATTTTATCTTTTCTCAGTCTACGGCAATACCTTCCGAGGAAATGACATGGCCTAAATATTGTATTTATTTTTGATAAAAGTCACATTTGTCGAATTTTGCATATAGTTTGTGTTTCCTTAATGTTTACAGAACTATTTTTAAGTGTTCATCATGTTCCTCCTCCATTTTAGAATAGACTAGAATATCGTCAATAAATACTACTACGAACTTGTCTAAGTACTGACTAAAAGTGTTGTTCATCAAGCACATAAACGTGGCTGGTGCGTTAGTCAGTCCGAAAGGTATTACTACAAAATTGTAGTGTTTGTATCTTGTTCGAAAATATGTTTTGTTTATGTCTTGGTCCTTTATCCTAACTTGATGATAACCGGATCGTAAATCCATTTTTGAAAAGATCTTGGCCCCACCAACTTGATCGAATAGATCATTTATCCTTCGTAAGGGGTATTTGTTCTTAATAGTCATTTTGTTTAGTTGTCTATAATCGATACATAGTCTTAGAGTACCATATTTCTTTTTCATAAAGAGCACTCGTGCTCCCCATGGAAAGACACTCGGTCTAATAGACTCTTTGTCCAACAATTCTTGTAATTGTATTTTTAATTCTGTCAGTTCTGGTAGACTCATTCAGTAGGGTGCTTTTGAGATAGGGGTTGATCCGGGTAGTAAGTCTATGGAGAAATCTATTTCCCATTTCTAGGGGCTGATCCGGGTAGTAAGTGCATTCCGATAAGGAGTTGGCTGGTATCCCTTCCTCCGCTGGTTCATTCTATCTTGCTTCTTATCCTTCCAGGCCTTGGGAAACTCTACCTATTGTTTATACTGGTCATAGCACATTCGTGCTTTCTTGAATACCTCACTCAAGGATTTGGGGTTGTCAAAATCAATTATGTCCCTGTAGGACTGTGGTAAAGAGCTTAAGAATCGTTGGATTTTTACCTTATCCTCCCAGATGCATGGTACGAACCTTAGTAGTTCCAGAAATTTATTTATAAGGTCCTCCATCATCATCTGTCCAAGTCGTAACTCGTAAAATTATTTTGTCTTCCTTTCATAATAGCTTTCAGAAAGGTATTGTTTTTTGAAATACTTCTTAAAGTCAGACCACTCCAACTGTTTCTCCTTTAGGCCCTTGGCCAATTTCAGGTCCTGCCACCAAATGTTGGCCTTCCCCTTCAGAGTGTAGATGGTCATTCTGACCTTCATGTTGCTCGAATAGTTGTAGATCTGGAAGTATTTTTTTATGTCCAACAACTATGCCTCAGCTTCTTCTCCTATCTTGGATTCTCCGTTAAATGTAGTTGGTTTGATCTTTTTAAATTCTCCTTCAAGGTGGTCTGTTTGTTTTCGTTTTCTGTTTGGTATAGTTTTGTCTTCAGCTGAAGGTGTCCCTTTAGATGAACTGTCTCCTTTTTCTGTTTCCACACCAGAATTCTTGGAGGCCCTTTTGCTGACCTCCTAATCATGGTTATCATTTTTTGGGATTTTCTTGGTTACTATACTTCACAGCGGGACTTCATTTATCTCTTGCTGTTCTTGTTGTGCTTTCTTCAATTTTTCATTGTCATCCTTGTAAACCTGTAGTTCAACAATAAGATTCCTTATTGTTTCTAACACCTCCGTGGGTGAGCTTCCATCACTGTTCTGTCTTGGATCTCCAGGAGGTCCTTGCTGCAAATTCCCTTCCATCCTGATTTTTGCACCTTCTTGGGCTGCCATAATCAACACAAAATAGAAAAGATTGTTGTTTGTAACCACAAGATTTATTAGTTTTTTCATAAATCGGAATATAAAATAAGCAATAAATGTGGCCCTGCTCAGGCCCAGTGTTGTAACTTTTGCTCTGATACCATATGTAATGGACCTCAAATTCACCATAAAAAAAAAAATTCTCTATGACATAATTCAATTTCGTTTAAGCTTATAAATTAAGAGAAGGTAAGATTCATTTATGTCCATAATTTCATTATTACACCTGTATAGATTACTTTGAATTGAGAATCTTATGTGAGTAAAATCTTTTCATAATTCTATCACTTCCCTTGAAAGGCAATGTCTAAACTCAAGTCGAAGGAACCTTTGATTTTCAGAGAGATAAAGCTCAGAAGGGATAGCACCTTTGAAGTATTCAAAGGGAGGTAGAGATCGAAATCGTCTTCCAGATGTTGAGTTCAAGTGTAAGAACACCAAGTCATTTTGGCCATAGATTCTTGGGCAGAGTTATCGAACGGTGAAATTTTTTCATGGGGAAGTACCGAAATCCCATGGACCATTGGATCTCGTAAATCCATGAGGAGGTTAAAACTGAGTGTCTTTTAGCATTCAAAATCTTAGGAGGGGTGGTGGTCGTTGGATAAGAAGCAACAATAGCCATTGATATCGCACTCGAAATTCATTATTTCGGAGTCATTGCATCATGAACTTCTGGTTCGCAGAATCCAGAAAGAATCAGGACCATTGATCCCATGCGAAAAGGACAAAACCCGTTAATCCCCTTTTCGAGATTTCAGGTTCCTGGAGTTCGAAGGGCCTAGAATCGTTGTTGTCAGAGTCACGAAATCCCGAATCGTGAAACCCCAAACCTCGAAACCCCGAAGTACTATATGTACAGGCTTCCTCCAAATCAAAGGAAAATTTTCTAGAACTTCAATTTCAGAAGTAAACATATGCCTATAAAAGGATCGGTACCTTTCAAGCTCATCTATACATAGACACTCCTACCTAGAATTTTGATTTCAGAGTTAAATATGCTCCTGTAGGTAGATATGTTCTTTCAAATTTATAAGTAGATAATTTTGTCTAGTGTTTTGTTTCAGGAGGAACCATTCCCAGAATTTAGTCTTTGAACATAAAATTATTACAACGAACATATGTCATATATGGAAATTATTTCAACTTAGCACAATTAGACACATAAGATCAGATACACAAATCATTCAAACAAAGACTGAGCATATTTTAAAAGAAGGCAAAATACAAAGTTGACATTTCGGCATTCGGGACTTGCTTGTTACATATGCACGGAGTTCCTTTGATTTACTAAACCCCAAAATCCTTAAATCCCGAACCTCGAAAGACCGAAATCCCAAAATCCTGAAGTGCTGGGCCTACAACCTTTTCCCATTTTACAACTTGACACTTCTTATCTCATTTTTATTGTGTATAAGAAGTTCGTAAACCTCAAAATCTGAAAATTCTAAAGTGTTGGGCCTACAGCCTTTACTCATTTCACAAGTCGACACTTCTTATCTCATTTTGCTTGTGCATAAGAAGTTCATAAACCCTGAAATCCCGAACTCTGAAATCCTGAAATTCTAGGCCCACAATCCTTTCGCGTTTCGAGATTCGACACTTCTTGTTTCATTTTGTTTATGCATCAGGTGTTCAAAAACCCTGAAATCCTGAACCCCTAAATACCAAAACATTGGGCCCACAGTCCTTTTGCATTTCGCGATTCGACACTTCTTAATTCCTTTTGTTTGTGCATCGTTATTAAAACAGGAAAGACTAAATATGAATACTTGAATTGGTACCGCCTTGGGTAAAGAAAATTTATGTAATAAGAAAGGTTGCATCCTGGTTCCTTTATTGTTAAAGTTGTTCATATAATAGATCTGTCATTGCAAATTATATAGTATAATTTTATGTTTCTATATTCTCTTGTTCGAAATACCTTTAGATGGGTTATGTTAATGAACTATAAGGGGAATTGGTATAATAGTCGGTCCTCCTACCTCAACTAGATATTTGTCTCTACACAGTCTATTTAATGGAAAAGAAAAAAATGTAGCATAGTTTACAAAACTCGGAATAATGTTCCTTGCATTATTCATACAGTTAGATTAATGAAATTACAACATAACCTCTACTCCCAATATGCAAATCTTAGCATTCATTTTATTCAGAAAACAATTAAAGAAAGGAAATAGCAGTGAATCTAGTTTAGAGGAGATTTCTTCCAGAATTTAACCATGCATAATCCTTTCAACTATCATAACAAATAGAAGGCCAATTCTATCATTCATTCAAAAAGGGGTCACTCGAGATGAGATTTACCCTATGTTCTCTGTCAGACTTTAGGCTTCCTGAATTCAAACAGATTTTTCCTACACATTATTATCTATCATAATTAGTAGATGAATTACATCCATGATTGAATCATTCACCAGAGAATGGAAATTATTTCAGTTCGGATTTAATAGATACATGACATCAGATATCAAAAAATTTGAATAGAGAAAGGAAATCATTTTAGTTTCGATTTAACAAATACATTGCATCAGATATAAAATCATTCAAACAGAGAAGGAGTAGAGCAACATATCTGAACCAAATCGTGAGAAGACAAAGGGAACATCCACATTCCTCCCAACCATAGAATAGGGCAGCCAAAACCACTTGCCCGATCCACCCCCTAGCCTAACCATGAATCCATGAGGGAGAACTTGGAAAATCCTCCTCAGCAATGTCCTTCAATTCCAACAATTATCCTCTTTCCTCACACTTACTCAGTGCTCATAACAACAAGGAAATTCTATTTCAGCAGACTCCTCTTGCCTCACACTCAATCTGTAGTGTTCATAACAACAAGAGAACTCAAAAATCCTTTTCTCCCCAGCATACTTGCCAGCGTCCTGCCTCCTTGCATATGCTATATATCAATTTTTCCCAGGTCTTTTTCCCTCCCCGAGGGAATTTTCGCAGCTTTATAAACCCCTAATTTGCAGGGGCTACTAATGGAAAAATCTCTGATTTTCCACTTGTAATAATTAGCCCAGAGGTAGTTCCAACTTGTTCCCCACTCATGGAGTCATAGTCAATTGATTTTAACATGGTTGTTCCATTTGTTCTCTTGTAATTAATATAAATCTTATGTTTTTATACAAGTGTCATAGTCAAATAGTTAGTTGTGTCCTAATCAGAACTCTGCCCAACAATCATAATAATTAATTACATATATCAAATTCGAAATTCGAAATTGTCATAAATGGCAAAATTTTTCCAAATTCGAATTTACTAAAAACTGAATTAGATTTCCAACAAATTTAAATTTCAAAAATAATTTTTTTGGGGGGATATCACATCCTTTCCCCCTTCAGTAAAACACTATCCTCAGTATTTTTTCCTTTCCTGGAACAAGATTGGATGATATTTCCACAAATCTCCCTCCAACTCCCAAGTGGCCTTCTCAGGACTAAAGTGCTTCCATTGCACCTTTACCTGAGCGACGACTCTGTTCCGAAGTGCTATTTCTCTCCAGTCTAGAATGCGCGGGGGTCCACCTACAACTCACCTTCAGGTTCCACCTGCACCAAGTTCCAATCAATCCTATGAGTAGGGTCATGAATATATTTTTTCAACAAAGAAACATGAAATACATTATGAATTCTTAGATTAGCTGGAAGTGCAAGTTGATATGTTATGGGTCCAATTCGAGCTAGTATCTCGAAGGACCCACAAAACCTAGATGCCATCTTGGCATAGTTCCCTAACTTCAATGAGATTTTTCGAGCTTTGACCTTCAAATAAACATGGTATCCTACTTGAAATTCCAAGTGTCTTCTTTTCTGATCTGCATAGCTCTTCTTTTTGTCCTGTGATTCTTTCAAGTTCTATTATACCTTCCTTACCATGTTCTCCATTTCTTGGAGCATCTCTGGTCCAACCATGAGTCTTTCAGCCAGGTTATCCCAACTAATTGGAGTCGTACACTTTCTACCATACAATATTTTGAAAGGGCTTCAACTTAGCCGAAGTTTGGTACCCATTTTTATATGCAAATTCTACCAAGTGTAGGTAGTCTTCCCACTTGTTTAGTATTGTTCTTACATACATGTGGAGCATATCCTCTGTGATTTGATTTTTCCTTTCGGTTTGTCCATCTGTTTGTGGATGATAACTTGTACTCAAATTCAAATTAGTATTTAACCCTGCAAACAATTCCTTCCAAAAAGCGGATGTGAATTTTACGTCTCTATCTAAAATCACCAATTTAGGAATACCATGTAGTCTAAAAATTTCTTTCATGAATATTTTAGCAATGTTTATAGCTTTAAAAGTATACTTTATAGGAATAAAGTGTGAAAAATTATTGAGTTTATCGATTACAACCATGATAGAATCATTCTGTTTCTGAGTTTTAGGAAAACTTGTTATAAAGTCTAGTGATATGGTCTCCCATTTCCATTTTGGTACTGGTAATGGTTGTAATAGTCCGGTTGGATGTTGGTGTTCGACCTTAACTTGTTGACAATCTTGGCACCTAGCCAAGTACTCTGTTGTTTTTCCCTTCATATTAGGCCAGTAAAATAGCTTTCTGAGTGTTGTTATTGTTTTATGGTAACCTGGGTGGCCAGAATACGGTTTCTTATGCACTTCATCTAAAACAGTTAATTTTAACTTTGCTGAATCTGGTATGTACAGTCTGTTTTTAAATCTTAATAGTCCCTTCATGTCGATATTTATATTTGGTTTATCTTAGTTTGCGATACTATTTTGAAATTATGCCATCATCTTAGTGTAATTTTTGTCGTTAATACCTGTGGTCCTTATTCTTTTTTCCAGATCACTTTCTGCCTTGCTGATATTTATCTCAAATAACCCATGGACTCTTCTACTTAAAGCATCTACTACTTTATTTTCCTTACCCTCGATATGTCTGACCTCGAAGTCAGATTCGCTCAAAAAGGCTAGCCACCTTACTTGTATTGGATTAAGGTCTGGTTGGTTAAACATATATTTCACCCCGCTATTATCCATCAATAGTAGGAATTTTCTGCCCATTATATAGTGTCGCCACATTTTTAAGGCATGTACTATTGCTTCCAATTCTAAGTCATTAGGGACATAATTTCTCTCGTTTTCTTTTAATTTCTGGGACTTGTAACAAATCACGTGCCCTTCCTGATTTAGGACAGCGCCGACTCCCTCTTTGCTTGCATTAACACATACTGTGAAGTCTTTATTTGGCTCTGCTACCTTCAAAATGGGTGTCGATGTCAATAATTCTTTCAGCTTGTTGAAACTGTCTTGACACTTTTGCGACCAGTTAAACTTGGTCCCATTCTTTTGTAATGACGTGATAGGGTAGGCTATCTTGGAAAACCCTTCTGTAAACCTGCGATAATATCCGGTGATTCCCATGAATGACTGGATATCTACAACATCCTTAGGTACTGGCCATTCCATAATGGATTTTATCTTTTTCGAGTCTACGAAAATACCTTCCGAGGAAATGACATGGCCTAAATATTGTATTTCTTTATGATAAAAGTCACATTTGTCGAATTTTGCATATACTTTGTGTTTCCTTAATGTTTGCAAAACTATTCTTAAGTGTTCATCATGTTCCTCCTCCATTTTAGAATAGACTAGAATATCGTCAATAAATACTACTACGGACTTGTCTAAGTACTGACTGAAAATGTTGTTCATCAAGCACATAAACGTGGATGGTGCGTTAGTGAGTCTGAAAGGTATGACTACAAACTCGCAGTGTATGTATCTTGTTCAAAAAGATGTTTTGTTTATGTCTTTGTAATTTATCCTAACTTGATGATAACCGGATCATAAATCCATTTTTGAAAAGATCTTGGCCCCACCAACTTGATCGAATAGATCATTTATCCTTGGTAAGGGGTATTTGTTCTTAATATTCATTTTGTTCAGTTATTTATAATCGATACATAGTCTTAGAGTACCATATTTCTTTTTCATAAAGAACATTGGTGCTCCCCATGGCGAGACACTCAGTCTGATATACTCTTTGTCCAACAATTCCTGTAATTGTATTTTTAATTCTGTCAGTTCTGGTAGACTCATTCGGTAGGGTGCTTTTGAGATAGGGGTTGATCCGGGTAGTAAGTCTATGGAGAAATCTATTTCCCATTTCTAGGGGCTGATCCGGGTAGTAAGTGCATTCCGATAAGGAGCTGGCTAGTATCCCTTCCTCTGCTGGTTCATTCGATCTTGCTTCTTATCCTTCCAGGCCTTGGGAAACTCCACCTGCTGTTTATACTGGTCATAGCACATTCGTGCTTTATTGAATACCTCACTCAAGTATTTGGGGTTGTCAAACTCAATTTTGTCCCTGTAGGACTGTGGTAAAGAGCTTAAGAATCGCTGGATTTTTACCTTATCCTCCTGAATGCATGGTAGGAACCTTAGTAGTTCCAGAAATTTATTTATAAGGTCCTCCATCGTCATCTGTCTGAGTCGTAACTTGTAAAATTATTCCATCTTCCTTTCATAATAGCTTTCAGAAAGGTATTGTTTTTTGAAATACTTCTTAAAGTCAGACCACTCCAACTGTTTCTCCTTTAGGCCCTTGGCCAATTTTAGGTCCTGCCACCAAATGATGGCCTTCCCTTTCAGATTGTAGATGACGATTCTGACCTTCATGTTGCTGGAATAGTTGTAGATCTAGAAGTATTTTTTGATGTCCAACAACTATGCCTTAGCTTCTTCTCTTGTCCTAGATTCTCCGTTAAAGGTAGTTGGTTTGATCTTTTTAAATTCTCCTTCAAGGTGTTCTGTTTGTTTTCTTTTTCTGTCTGGTATAGTTTTGTCTTCAGCTGAAGGTGTCCCTTTAGACGAACTGTCTCCTTTTTCCGTTTCCACAACAGAATTCTTGGAGGCCATTTTTCTGACCTCCTCATCATGGTTATCATATTTTGGGCTTTTCTTGGTTACTATACTACACAGCGGGACTTCATTTATCTCTTGTTTTTCTTGATGTGCTTTCTTAAATTTTTCATTGTCGTCCTTGTAAACCTGTAAGTCAACAATAAGATTCCTTATTGTTTCTGACACCTCCGTGGGTGAGATTCCATCACTGTTCTATCTTTGATCTCCAGGAGGTCCTTACTGCAAATTCCCTTCCATCTTGATTTCTGCACCTTCTTGGGCTGCCATAATCAACACAAAACAGAAAAGCTTCATGTTTGTAACAACAAGATTTATTAGTTTTTTCATAAATCGGAATATAAAATAAGCAATTAATGTGGCCCTATTTGTAACTTTTTCTCTGATACCATATGTAATGGACCTCAAATTCACCATAAAAAAAAATTCTCTATGACATAATTCAATTCCGTTTAAGCTTAGAAATTAAGAGAAGGTAAGATTCATTTATGTCCATAATTTCATTATTACACCAGTCTAGATTACTTTGAACCGAGAAGCTTATGTGAGTAAAATATTTTCATAATTCTATCACTTCCCTTGAAAGGCAATGTCTAAACTTAGGTCGAAGGAACCTTTGATTTTCAGAGAGATAAATCTTAGAAGGGATAGCACCTTTGAAGTATTCAAAGGGAGGCAGAGATCGAAATCGTCTTGCAGAGGTTGAGTTCAGGTGTAAGAACACCAAGTCATTTTGGCCAGAGATCCTTGGGCAGAGTTATCGAACGGTGAAATTTCTTCATGGGTAAGTACCGAAATCCCATGGACCATTGGATCTCGTAAATCCGTGAGGAGGTTAAAATTGAGTGTCTTTTAGCGTTCAAAAGATCAGGAGGGGTGGGGACCGTTGGATGAGAAGCAACAGGAGTCGTTGATATCGCACTCGAAATTCATTATTTCAGAGTCGCTGCATCATGAACTTCCAGTTTGCGGAATCAAGAAAGAATCAGGACCACTGATCTCATGTGAAAAGGCTAAAACCCGTTAATACCCTTTTCGGGATTTTGGGTTCCGGAAGTTTGAAGGGCCTCGAATCATTGCTGTCAGAGTCGTGAAATCCCGAATCGCGAAACCCTGAACCCCAAAAACCCGAAGTACTATATGTACAGGCTTCTTCCAACTTAAAAAAAAAATTACTAGAACTTAAATTACAGAAGTAAACATATGCCTATAAAAGGATCGGTACCTTTCAAGCTCATCTATACATAGACAATCCTACCTAGAATTTTGATTTCAGAGTTAAATATGCTCCTGTAGGTAGATCTGTTCTTTCAAATTTATAAGTAGATAATTTTGTCTAGCGTTTTGTTTCAGGAGGAACCATTCCCAGAATTTAGTCTTTGAACATAAAATTCTTACAACGAACATATGTCATATATGGAAATTATTTCAACTTAGCACAATTAGATGCATAAGATCAGATACACAAATCATTCAAACAAAGACTGAGCATATTTTAAAAGAAGGTAAAATAAAAAGTTGATATTTCGACATTCGGGACTTGCTTGTTACATATGCATGGAGTTCCTTTGCTTTACTAAACCCTGAAATCCTGAAATCCCAAACTCCGAAATACCGAAATCCCGAAATTCTGAAGCGTTGGGCCTACAACCTTTTCCCATTTTGCAACTCGACACTTCTTATCTAATTTTTATTGTGGGTAAGAACTTCGTAAACCTTGAAATCCCAAAATTCTAAAGTGTTGGGCCTACATCCTTTTCTCATTTCCCAACTCGACACTTCTTATCTCATTTTGCTTGTGTGTAAGAAGTTCATAAACCCTGAAATCTCGAATTCTGAAATCTCAAAATGTTGGGCCCACAATCCTTTCACAATTCGCGATTCGACACTTCTTGTTTCATTTTGTTTATGCATCAAGTGTTCAAAATCCCTGAAATCCCGAATCCCGAAATCCTGAAATGCTAGGCCCACAGTCCTTTTGCATTTCGCGATTCGACACTTCTTAATTCCTTTTGTTTGTTCATCGTTATTAAAACAGGAAAGACTAAATATGAATACCCGAAATGGTACCGCCTTGGGTAAAGGAAATTTCTGTAATAAGAAAGGTTGCATCTGGGTTCCTTTATTGTTAAAGTAGTTCATATAATAGATCTGTCATTGCAAATTATATAGTATAATTTTATGTTTCTGTATTCTCTTGTCCGAAATACCTTTAGACGGGTTAGGTTAATGAACTATAAGGGAAACATGTATAATAGTCGGTCCTCCTACCTGAACTACATATTTGTCTCTACACAGTCTATTTAATGGAAAAGAAAAAAATGTAGCATAGTTTACAAAACTCGCAATGATGTTCTTGGCATTATTCATACAGTTAGATTAATGAAATTACAACATAACCTCTACTCCCAATATGAAAATCTTAGCATTGATTTTATTCAGAAAACAATTAAAGAAAGGAAATAGCAGTGACTCTAGTTTAGAGGAGATTTCTTCCAGAATTTAACCATGCATAATCCTTTCAACTATCATAACAAATAAAAGTCCAATTATATCATTCATTCAGAAAGGGGTCACTCGAGATGAGATTTACCCTATGTTCTCTGTCAGACTTTAGGCTTCCTGAATTCAAACTGATTTTTCCTACGCATTATTATCTATCATAATTAGTAGATGCATTACATCCGTGATTGAATCATTCACCAGATAATGGAAATTATTTCAGTTCAGATTTAATAGATACATGACATCAGATATGAAAACATTTGAATAGAGAAAGGAAATCATTTACGTTTTTATTTAACAAATACATTGCATCAGATATAAAATCATTCAAACAGAGAAGGAGTAGAGCAACATATCTGAACCAGATCATGAGAAGACAAAGGGAACATCCACATTCCTCCCAACCGTAGAATAGGGCAGCCAAAACCACTTGCCCGATCCACCCCCTAGCCTGACCATGAATCCATGAGGGAGAACTTGGAAACTGATCCTCAACAATGTCCTTCTATTCCATCAGTTATCCTCTTGCCTCACACTTACTCAGCAGTGCTCATAACAACAAGGAAATTCCGTTTCAACAGACTCCTCTTGCCTCACACTCAATCCGTAGTGTTCATAACAACAAGAGAACTCAAAAATCCTTTTCTCCCCAGCATACTTGCCAGTGTCCTACCTCCTCGCATATTCTATATATCAATTTTTCCGAGGTCTTTTTCCCTCCCAAAGGGAATTTTCACAGCTTTCTAAACCCCTGATTTGTAGGGGATACCAATGGCCAAATATCTGATTTTCCACTTGTAATAATCAACCTAGAGGTAGTTCCAACTTGTTCCTCACTCATGGAGTCATGGTCAGTTGATTTTAACATGGTTGTTCCATTTGTTCTCTTGTAATTAATATAAATCTTTTGTTTTTATACAAGTGTCATAGTCAAATAGTTAGTTGAGTCCCAATCAGAACTCTGCCCAACAATCATAATAATTAATTACAGATATCAAATTCGAAATTTGGAATTGTCATAAATGGCAAAATTTTTCCAAATTCGAATTTACTAAAAACCGAATTAGATTTTCAACAAATTTAAATTTCAAAAATATTTTATTTTTGGGGATATCACATCCTTTCCCCCTTCAGTAAAACACTATCCTCAGTATTTTTTCCTTTCCTGGAACAATATTGGATGAGATTTCCGCAAATCTCCCTCCAACTCCCAAGTGGCCTCCTCAGGACTAAAGTGCTTCCATTGCACCTTCACCTGAGCGACGGCTCTGTTCCGAAGTACTATTTCTCTCCAGTATAGAATGCGTAGGGGTTCCTCCTGGAACTCACCTTCGGGTTCCACCTGTACCAAGTTCCAATCAATCCTATGAGTAGGGTCATGAATATATTTTTTCAACAAAGAAACATGAAATACATTATGAATTCTTAGATTAGCTGGAAGTGCAAGTTGATATGCTACGGGTCCAATTCGAGCTAGTATCTCGAAGGACCCAAAAAACCTAGATGCCATCTTGGCATAGTTCCCTAACTTCAACGAGATTTTTCATGTTTTGACCTTCAAATAAACATGGTCTCCTACTTGAAATTCCAAGTGTCTTCTTTTCTGATCTGCATAGCTCTTCTGTCTGTCCTGTGCTTCTTTCAAGTTCTATTATACCTTTCTTACCATGTTCTCCAATTTTGGAGCATCTCTAGTCCAACCATGAGTCTGTCAACCAGGTTATCCCAGCTAATTAGAGTCGTACACTTTCTATCGTACAGTATTTCGAAAGGGCTCAACTTAGCCAAAGTTTTGTACCCATTGTTATATGCAAATTCTACCAAGTGTAGGTAGTCTTCCCACTTGATCGGTTTTGTTCTTACATACATGCGGAGCATATCCTTTGTGATTTGTTTTTTCCTTTCGGTTTGTCCATCCATTTGTGGATGATAACTCGTACTGAAATTCAAATTAGTATTTAGCCCTGCAAACAATTCCTTCCAAAAAGTGAATGTGAATTTTACGTCTCTATCTGAAATCACCAATTTAGGAATACCATGCAGTCTAAAAATTTCTTTCATGAATATTTCAACAATGTTTATAGGTTTAAAAGTAGACTTTACAGGAATAAAGTGTGAAAAATTACTAATTTTATCGATTACAACCATGATAGAATCATTATGTTTCTAAGTTTTAGACAAACCTGTTATAAAGTCTAGTGATATGGTCTCCCATTTCCATTTTGGTACTGGTAATGATTGTAATAGGTCGGTTGGATGCTCTTGTTCGGCCTTAAATTGCTGACAATCTTGGCACCTAGCCAAGTACTCTATTGTTTTTCCCTTCATATTAAGCCAGTAAAATAGCTTTCTGAGTTTTGTTATTGTTTTCATGTAACCTGGGTGGCCAGAATACGGTTTCTTATGCACTTCATCTAAAATAGTTAATTTTAACTCTGCTGAATCTAGTATGTACAGTCTATTTTTAAATCCTAATAGTCCCTTCCTCTCGATATTTATATCTGGTTTATCTAAGTTTGAGATACTATTTTGAAATTATGCCATCATCTTAGTGTAATTTCCATCGTTAATACCTGTCGTCCTTATTCTTTGTTCCAGATCACTTTCTGCCTTGCTCATATTTATCTCAAATAACCCATGGAATCTTCTACTTAAAGCGTCTACTACTTTATTTTCCTTACCCTTGATATGTCTAACCTCGAAGTCAAATTCTCTCAAGAAGGCTAGCCACCTTGCTTGTCTTGGATTAAGGTCTGGTTGGTTAAACAAATATTTCACCCTACTATTATCCATCAATAGTAGGAATTTTCTACCCATTATATAGTGTCGCCACATTTTTAAGGCATGTATTACTGCTGCCAATTCTATGTCATGAGAGACATAATTTCGCTCGAGTTCTTTTAATTTCTGGGACTTGTAACAAATCACGTGCCCTTCCTGAGTTAGGACACCACCGAGTCCCTCTTTACTTGCATTAACAGAGACTTTCAAGTCTTTATTTGGGTCTTCTACCTTCAAAATAGGTGTCGATGTCAATAATTCTTTTAGCTTGTTAAAACTGTCTTGACACTTTTGCGACCAGTTAAACTTGGTCCCTTTCTTTTGTAATGACGTGATAGGGTAGGCTATCTTAAAAACCCCTTCTATAAACCTGCGATAATATCTGGTGATTCCCATGAATGACCGGATATCTACGACATCCTTAGGTACTGGCCATTCCATAATGGCTTTTATCTTTTCTGGGTCTATGGCAATACCTTCCGAGGAAATGACATGGCCTAAATATTGTGTTTCTTTTTTATAAAAGTCACATTTGTTGAATTTTTCATATAGTTTGTGTTTCCTTAATGTTTGCAGAACTATTCTTAAGTGTTCATCATGTTCCTCCTCCATTTTAGAATAGACTAGAATATCGTCGATAAATACTACTACGAAATTGTCTAAGTACTGACTGAAAATGTTGTTCATCAAGCACATAAACGTGGTTGGTGTGTTAGTGAGTCCGAGAGGTATGACTACAAACTCATAGTGTCTGTATCTTGTTCAAAAAGATGTTTTGTTTATGTCTTGGTCCTTTATCCTAACTTAATGATAACCAGATCGTAAATCCATTTTTCAAAAGATCTTGGCCCCACCAACTTGATCGAATAGATCATTTATCCTTGGTAAGGGGTATTTGTTCTTAATAGTCATTTTGTTCAATTGTCTATAATCGATACATAGTATTAGAGTACCATATTTCTTTTTCACAAAGAGCATTGGTGCTCCCCATGGCGAGATACTCGGTCTGATATACTCTTTGTCCAACAATTCCTGTAATTGTATTTTTAATTCTGTCAGTTCTGGTAGACTCATTCGGTAGGGTGATTTTGAGATAGGGGTTGATCCGGGTAGTAAGTCTATGGAGAAATCTATTTCCCATTTCTAGGGGCTGATCCGGGTAGTAAGTGCATTCCGATAAGGAGTTGGCTGGTATCCCTTCCTCTGCTAGTTCATTCGATCTTTCTTCTTATCCTTCCAGGCCTTGGGAAACTCTACCTGTTGTTTATACTGGTCATAGCACATTCGTGTTTTCTTGAATACCTCACTCAAGGATTTGGGGTTGTCAAACTCAATTATGTCCCTGTAGGACTGTGGTAAACAACTTAAGAATCGCTGGATTTTTACCTTATCCTCTCGGATGTATGGTACGGACCTTAGTAGTTCCAGAAATTTATTTATAAGGTCCTCCATTGTCATCTGTCCGAGTCGTAACTCGTAAAATTATTCTGTCTTCCTTTCATAATAGATTTTAGAAAGGTATTGTTTTTTGAAATACTTCTTAAAGTCAGACCACTCCAATTGTTTCTCCTTTAGGCCCTTGGCCAATTTCAGGTCCTGCCACCAAATGTTGGCCTTCCCCTTCAGATTGTAGATGGCTATTCTGACCTTCATGTTGCTGGAATAGTTGTAGATCTAGAAGTATTTTTTTATGTCCAACAACTATGCCTCAAATTCTTCTCCTGTCCTGGATTCTCTGTTAAAGGTAGCTGGTTTGATCTTTTTAAATTCTCCTTCAAGGTGGTCTGTTTGTTTTCTTTTTCTGTCTGGTATAGTTTTGTCTTCAGCTGAAGGTGTCCCTTCAGATGAACTGTCTCCTTTTTCTGTTTTCGCACTAGAATTCTTGGAGGCCCTTTTGGTGACCTCCTCATCATGGTTATCATCTTTTGGGATTTTCTTGGTTACTATACTACGTAGAAGGACTTCATTTATCTCTTGTTATTCTTGTTGTGCTTTCTTCATTTTTTCATTGTCATCCTTGTAAACCTGTAGTTCAACAATAAGATTCCTCATTGTTTCTAACACCTCCGTGGGTGAGCTTCCATCACTGTTCTTTCTTGGATCTCTAGGAGGTCCTTGCTGCAAATTCCCTTCCATCTTGATTTTTTCACCTTCTTGGGCTGCCATAATCAACACAAAACAGAAAAGCTTCATGTTTGTAACCACAAGATTTATTAGTTTTTTCATAAATCGGAATATAAACTAAGCAATTAATGTGGTCTTGTTCAGGCCCAGTGTTGTAAATTTTGCTCTGATACTGATCCAGGTGGATATTGGTGGCCACCCACCTTTTACAACTGGCTCAAAACAACTTTTTGGCAATTTTGACAATTTACTATTTTCAGCAGGTTTTAACTTCCAGGGCCATTTTGAGGGCCTAAATGAAGGTTTTTCAAGATTGAGGTTCTCAATTATAGTCGAAGGCATGATTGAATCCAAAAAATTAATCTCCTTGACGATACCTTTCGAACGAGCTATCATACGCCTAAAACAGAGATCGTATGTAAAAGTTACGACCCCAGGAAGTTGATGTACTTACTTACCCAAACGGGGCCCACATGAATTTTGACGCTTCATCTCCTAGGGTTAGGTTTTTGGATGTCTAGGACTTTTGAAATTCCTGTTTATTGTAAAAGGGCCTTCAGAGCCTCATTGTAATCATCTTCTTGTGAATGCGAGTAGCCGTCACATATCTTCTCAGAGATAAGCTGTCACCATTCTAGCAAGTCTTTCACTCTGTATTTTACAGTCTCTGTACATTTCTTTCATTAATAGAAATAGTCTATTACTGTATATCTGTGTTTATGGTTGCATATCTGATACATTTATGTTATATTATATCTCCGCTCTCATTTCGTGCCGAAAATAATCCAAATCAGATACCATATGTAATGGACCTCAACTTCACTATAAAATTTTCTTTATCTATGACATAATTCAACTTCATTTAAGCTTATAAATTAAGAGAAGGTAACATTCATTTCTATCCATAATGTCATTATTACACCAGTCTAGATTACTTTGAACCGAGAAGCTTATGTGAGTAAAATCTTTTCATAATTCTATCACTTCCCTTGAAAGGCAATGTCTAAACTCAGGTCAAAGGAACCTTTGATGTTCAGAGAGATAAAGCTCAGAAGGGATAACACCTTTGAAGTATTCAAAGGGAGGCAGAGATTGAAATTTTCTCGTAGAGGTCGAGTTCAGGTGTAAGAACGCCAAGTCATTTTGGCCAGAGATCCTTGGGCAAAGTGATCGAACGATGAAATTTCTTCGTGGGGAAGTACCGAAATCCCGTGGACCGTTGGATCTCGTAAATCCGTGAGGAGGTTAAGAATGAGTGTCTTTTAGCATTCAGAAGCTCAGGAGGGGTGGAGACCATTGGATGAGAAGCACCAGGAGCCATTGATATCACACTCGAAATTTGTTATTTCGGAGTTGTTGCATCACGAACTTCCGGTTCATGAAATCCCGAAAGAATCGGAACCGTTGATCCCATGCGAAAAGTCCAAAACTTGTTAAGCCCCTTTTCAGCATTTCAGGTTCTGGGAGTTTGAAGGGCCTAGAATCGTTTCCACCAGAGTCATGAAATCCCGAATCACGAAACCCTGAAACCTGAAACCCCAAAGTACTATATGTACAGGCTTCTTCCAACTCAAAGAAAAATCTCTTAGATATTCAATTACAGAAGTAAACATATGCCTATAAAAGGATCGGTACCTTTCAAGCTCATCTATACATAGACAATCCTACCTAGAATTTTGATTTCAGAGTTAAATATGCTCCTGTAGGTGGATCTGTTCTTTCAAATTTATAAGTAGATAATGTTTTCTAGCATTTTGTTTTAGGAGGAACCATTCCCAGAATTTAGTCTTTGAACATAAGCTTCTTTCAATGAACATATGTCATCTATGGAAATTATTTCAACTTAGCACAATTAGATGCATAAAATCAGATACACGAATCATTCAAACAAAGATTGAGCATATTTTAAAAGAATGTAAAATACAAATTTGACATTTCGGCATTTGGGACTTGCTTATTACATATGAACAAACTTCCTTTTCTTTACTAAACCCCGAAATCCTGAAATCTCGAACCCTGAACCCCAAAATCCTGAAAACCTGAAGTGATGGGCCTACGGTCTTTTCTCATTTCACAACTCAACACTTCTTATCTCATTTTTCTTATGCGTAAGAAGTTTGTAAACCCCAAAATCATGAAGTGTTGGGCCTACAGCCTTTTCTCATTTCACAACTCATCACTTCTTATCTCATTTTGCTTGTGAGTAAGAAGTTCGTAAACCCCGATATCCTGAAATCCCAAACTCCAAAATCCCGAAATGCTAGGCCCACAATCCATTCTCATTTCATGATTCGACACTTCTTGTTTAATTTTGTTTATGCATCAGGTGTTCAAAAACCCCGAAATCCTAAAATGTTGGGCCCATAGTCCTTTCACATTTCGTGATTCGGCATTTCTTAATTCCTTTTGTTTGTGCATCGTTATTAAAACAGGAAAGACTAAATATGAATATCTGAATTGGTATCACCTTGGGTAAAGGAAATTTCCGTAATAAGAAAGGTTGCATCTGGGTTCCTTTACTGTTAAAGTAGTTCATATAATAGATCTGTCATTGCAAATTATATAGTATAATTTTATGTTTCTGTATTCTCTTGCTCGAAATACCTTTACATGGGTTAGGTTAATGAACTATAAGGGAAACTCGTATAATAGTCGGTCCTCCTACCTCAGCTACAGATTTGTCTCTACACAATCTATTTAATGGAAAAGAAAAAAATGTAGCATAGTTTACAAAACTCAGAATGATGTTCTCGACATTATTCATATAGTTAGATTAATGAAATTACAACATAACCTCTACTCCCAATATGCAAATCTCAACATTGATTTTATTCAGAAAAAAATTAAAGAATGGAAATAACAGTGAATCTAGTTTAGAGGAGATTTCTTCCAGAATTGAACCATGCATAATCCTTTCAACTCTCATAACAAATAAAAGGCCAATTATATCATTCATTCAGAAAGGGGTCACTCAAGATTAGATTTACCCTATGTTCTCTGTTAGTCTTTAGGCTTCCTAAATTCGAACTGATTTTTCCTACGCATTATTATCTATCATAATTAGTAGATGCATTACATCCATGATTGAATCATTCACCAGAGAATGGAGATTATTTTAGTTCGGATTTAATAGATACATGACATCAGATATCAAAACATTCGAATAGAGAAAGGAAATCATTTCAATTCTGATTTAACAAATACATTGCATCATATATAAAATCATTCAGACAAAGAAGGAGTAGAGAAACATATTTGAACCAGATTGTGAGAAGACAAAGGGAACAACCACATTCCTCCCAACCGTAGAATAGGTCAGTCAGAACCACTTGCCCGATTCACCCCGTAGCATTACCATGAATCCATGAGGGAGAACTCGGAAACTCCTCCTCAACAATGTCCTTCAATTCCAATAGTTATCCTCTTGCCTCACACTTACTCAACAATGCTCATAACAACAAGGAAATTCCATTTCAGAAGACTCCTCTTACCTCACACTCAATCCGTAGTGTTCATAAAAGCAGGAGAACTCAAAAATCCTTTTCTCCCAAGCATACTTGGTAGCGTCCTACCTCCTCACATATGCTATATATCAATTTTTCCCAGGTCTTTTTCCCTCACTAGGGAAATTTTCGCAGCTTTCTAAATCCCTGATTTTCAGGGGCTACCAATGGCCAATTCTCTGATTTTCCATTTGTAATAATCAGCCCAGAGGTAGTTCCAACTTGTTCCCCACTCATGGAGTCATGGTCAGCTGATTTTAACATGGTTGTTCCATTTGTCCTCCTGCAATTAATATAAATCTTCTATTTTTATACAAGTGTCATAGTCAAATAGTTAGTTGAGTCCCAATCAGAACTCTGCCCAACAGTCATAATAATTAATTACAGATATCAAATTCGAAATTTGGAATTGCCATAAATGGCAAAAGTTTTCCAAATTTGAATTTACTAAAAACGGAATTAAATTTCCAACAAATTTAAATTTCAAAAATATTTTATTTTGGGGGATATCACATCCCCCAAATATGTTATTGAGTATTAGACATGATGCACATTTTATTTGGATGAAATCATCAAGAGAAATTGTTGTTGTTGAGAATACCAAAGTATCTACTGGACCTAATGTAGGATCTGGAGTAGACGATCCACTTTTTGAAAATGAATCATTTAGAACCCCGAGTCACATTGCTGGAATTTTTAATCCTAGCTCCGCCCTTTCTTCGGTACACAATCTATATGGCACAATAGGAATGAGTTCTAATCAACCTATGGCATCGCAAATTCCTAGGACATATTTTGCCTATACAGTACCTTTACACCATTTTACTGGCACAACTAGTAATGCCAGCACAGTTTCAGACCAATTGTTGGTTGGTTCTCACTCAATTCTTCCTCTCCAGATGACCGATTCTACTATGGTCCCACAAGATATGACCATTTCTACCAGAAATGTGGTTGTCACTCAAGATCCTATTGGAACACCATTTCTTCTTAGACCAAATACATCACCTCTCCCTGGGTATAATGCTTTGAATACTTCCATTTCTATTCTTGCCTAGAATCCATCTGGAGGGTATAGACTTTGTTCTCCTCCTGGGTATAATTTTGCGAGTCATTTTGTTCCTACACCTACCAAGTTTCTCTCTGGGGGGCCTTATGTCCCTCCTCCACCTCTGTTTGGAGGATCTGTCCCTAGTGGCTCCAATACAGTTGGAAGCACCAGTTAGTTTGTCACTTCTGGTTTTCATATTCCTATTGGAAGTCAACCTCAAGTTGGGGGGAAACCTCAATTTGGGGGGAAACCTCAAATTGGGGAACAACCGCAACTTGGGGGGAAACCTCAAGTTGGAGGCCATAAACCAGTTTATGGACAAAATATACCTGTGTTACAATCTCAACCTTGGAATATTCCTTTCCAAGGAAATCAACAACTGTCTGGGGGGAAACATACTCAAGTTAATTATTTTGTACCTCCTAATCTCGATCAACCATATCCAGGTTCTATGAATCCTTCTTGGGGTCAAAATTTTCAGTCTAATGTTCCTTTGCAAGGGAACATACCTAAAATTAATCATAACCTTCCACAACCAAATTTGTCAGGACTGGCTAACTATCTATAGACAGCTTATGGTCAAACTAGTATACCTATGATGCTTCCTCCTCAAAACTACTAGTTTCCTCAAGTGAACAGACAACTGCCTTTTCTAACCACTTTGGATTTACCATATTTATCTAGGATTTTGAATGATGTTATTTTGCATTCTCCTTATTGGCCCATCATACCGACCAAGTTACCATCTGAAATTCCTAAGTTTGATGGTCGATTGGGAGAAGACCCAAATAATCACTTCATGACTTGCCGTCTTTGGTGTTCGTCCAACTTATTGATGGATTACTCCATAAGATTATGACTTTTCCAACGAACTCTCATGGGTTCGGCAGGAAAATGGTACATTGAGTTACCGCAAGGATTATTTAATGACTTTAATACCTTATCCATGGCCTTCTTAACACATTACCAGTTGCCAATTCAATATAAGACAGGAAACAAAATTTTGAGTTCTTTTAAACCATCCTTTTCCACTCATATTTCGAATCATATCCATGAGTGGAGAAGGAGAAGATGCTTAATCAAAGTTCCCCCTCCTGATCAACTGTTGGTTGAGTGGTTTAACAAATCACTCATTGGGCCCATATCCTATGATATGGTCATGGTGGTGTCTTCATTGAATATCAGGCGATTAGTCATGCTCAATATCTAGATCTCGTTTATTCGCAAATGTGCACGCTTTACAAGTTGATCCCTGACACTCGTCCTTCCATGAATCCTACCCCAACACCTCTAGTAGCTTCTCATGTTGTTGATGGTGTGATTGGAACCTTTCATGCTAAGACTTAGTATACACACCCTAGTCATACCAATCCCATTTCTACCACTTCTAATGTACAAAATACTCCTACTCCTACTCCTTATTCCGGTAAAACTTTTGAAGTTAATTCGGTTTAACCTACACCTACTGGTAAAAATAAAAATAAAAAGAAAGGGAAGGATAAGAATAAGGAGGAAAAAAATACTAATCAACAATCTGAGAAGCCCAAAACGCAGCCCGATGATGATAAAGATAAAGGTAAACCTCTTTATCCATGCCTTATTTATGGTGATGATCATTATACAAAAGATTTTCCATGACGTCTTGAGGTTACTAAGTTCCTGCAATGGATCGGGAAGTCTTCTACACCTGTCGTATTGTCACAATCGTTTCCTTCTCAGAGCAGGCCCAATTGGTCATTCATGACCAACCTTCTCCTTCTACCACGTCTTATGTCCTTATGTGTACTAGTGACTCTAAGAAGAACGAAGTTACAAATGCAGCTCGAGCAAAATATTATTCTCCATCCAAAGAGAAAGTTGATGATTTACCATCTTCGTTGGTTCAACCTCCTCCTCCAACTTCACCTCCAAACAATCCTCTTCATCTCAAACAACAGGGCCTAGATACAGTTCTTTGTCGTCCTCCCAAGGGAATTGTTCGAAAGTCTTGATTTAATCCTCACGCATGTGTTGCCCAAAAATACAACATTGTAGAAGACCTTGCGCAAGCACCATTTGCGATGTTGTCTTTCGAAGTCCTTCAAAGTTGTCCTACTCAATGGAAGGCATTTTTAAATGATATTGGTGGAATTGATACTACTGATACCAATTTGATAATCTTTGACTTGGAAGATCATATTCCAAGGATTCCTCCTCAATTAGCGTTTCAGATCCAAGTTGTTGTGGAAAACAAGAATATATGTCGAACCGTTATTCATGAAGGAGCCTCGAC
Organism: Picea glauca; assembly: GCA_000966675.3. NCBI lineage: Eukaryota > Viridiplantae > Streptophyta > Pinopsida > Pinales > Pinaceae > Picea > Picea glauca. The sequence goes on from JZKD02S1673800.1 coordinate 560,543, forward strand.
TTGCGTTATGTCTGTTACTTATTGGAAAGATATTGTCTCTCCTTCCCTTACCGAGTTGCACAATACTCTTAATTCCTTCAATGGTATAGGTTTTAAACCTTACGGTGTTGTTCCTTCATTGTCTATTACGCTAGAATGTAAATTGGTCAATGTTGAAGTTGAGGTCTTTGAAGCACCTCTTAATTACAACCTTCTAATTGGTCGTAGCTGTATTGACTCCGTGCGTGCAGTTGTGTCTACCCTTTTCTGTGTATTACGTTTCCCACACCAAGGAAAGGTCATTACTATTGACCAACTGCCCTTCTTTAATTATGATTCACATACTAGCAACATTCCTTTTATCTCGAAAAAACCTCTCGGTTATGAGAATGTCAGCGTGGGTCTTTTAAAAGATTCAACTTTGATGGGTACATTTCCCATTCCACCACCTGATCTTCCTCCTCCTTTTGTCGCTTCGATTAACATGATCTAAATCATTGTTCATGAAGCCCTCAAGTCATATGACCCATGGATAGTACCTAACTTTGGTGATTATCTTCGTTATGGTAATCACATGCCTTTAAGTCTAGTTGAATCCGCTTATCAAGCTATTCAATCGACAACTCCTTCTCCTCTTTCTCTCTGTGATACATATCCTGATCCGTTTCACATGATATTTCCTACTAATGAGATTATCATGTCAGTCATGTCCATGGAAGATACTCCATGGGACAATGGGCATCATTGTTCTATCCTCTTCCTAGAACGTGATGCCATAGAGAGTTACCAACAGATTTCGACTCTGTCCACCGTTGTTGTTATTTATTTCGTTACTGAGTCAACACACGATGTTTTGTATGAAGGGAACTTGAGTAACATTTCACCTACCGTTCCTCTTGACATATTGATTAAACCCAGAGTCATGGAAAATGTTCATATCGGCTCCTCATGCTCTACTGATGAGGTTCACACTTATAAAGTCCTTTTTCAAGAATTTTGTGACGTTTTTTCCTAGAGTTATGAAGAAATGTCAGGTATTGATCCTGATATTGTTGTGCATGAGATTAAGACTTATCCGGATGCTAAACCTATTCAGCAGAGACTTTGCCCAATACATCCACGTAAAGATGTTGCTATCAACATTGAAGTTGAAAAACTTCTTAAAGTTTTCTTTGTCTATCCTATGGATTTGACTGATTGGGCATCCAATCTTGTTCCGGTCAATAAGAAATAAGGCATGATCCACGTTTGTGTAGATTATAGGGATATAAATAAATTTTGTCCTAAGGACAATTATCCAACCCCTTTTGTTGATCAGATCGTTGACGGTTGTGCTGGGAGTGATATTGTCTCCTTGATGGACCGTTTCTCGGGCTATAATCAAATCAATATTTTACTAGTGGATCAACACAAGAATACTTTTATTTTTCCTTGGGGAACCTTTGCCTACCGGAAATTACCCTTTGCTCTCAAAAATGTTGGTGCGACTTTTCAACGCGCTATGTATTATTCTTTTCATGACATTAAGCACATTGTACAACCCTATCTAGATGATATACCGATACATTCCATGCATCATCAAGATCACCCGATACATTTGTGGGCCATTTTCCAACGCCGTCGTTATTATTGCAAACATTTGAATCCACACAAATGTTTTTTTTTGTGTGGAATCCGACTGATTTCTTGGTTTTATTGTGTCTATACATGGGATTCAGGTAGAACCCTTGACGATTGAGGCTATTCTTAATATACCTCCTCCTTCCACACTACGCCAACTCTAAATTTTGCAAGGGAAGGAAAATATTTTGTGTCAATTCATTCCCAATTACGCTGAATTAACTAAAGGATTTACTCAGCTTCTCAAGAAATGTTACGAATTTGTATGGGATGATACTGCAAGCAAATATTTTGAGGATTTGGAATTTTCCTTAACCTATACACCACTGTTGTTTCCTCCTGACTATAGACGAGATTATTTCCTATACTTAGCTGCTTCAGACTCTACCATTTCTATGGTCTTAGTCCAAGAGGATTATTTCCACGATGAACATGTGATATACTATTTGAGTCGGAGTCTCACGACTACTGAAACCAAATACCTACATGTGGAGAAGCGAGCCTTGACAACTTTTCAAGTTGTTCGATGTTTCCGTCACTACATCTTACTAGCAAAACCAAAGTCATTTCCGATTGCAATGCCATGCAACATATCCTTACTCAACAATTTTTGGGGGGCAAGTACTCCAAATGGATAGTTATTCTCTAGGAGTTTGACTTTGAGTTTGAACGCACCAAGTCAAATAAGTATTTGGTTTTTGTTGAATTGATATGTGACCTTCCCTCTACTGAGACAGAAAATGTGGCAGAGGATTCCTTACCTGATGAATCCCTCTTTCTGATCAGTTATGATGACGTATGGTATGAATATATTATCATCTATCTCCAAACCCAAACTTTCCAACCTAATCTTTCTAGTACATATCGTCGTTGCATACAGTATCAAGCCCGTCAATACATCATCCTTGGTGATACCCTCTATCATCATGGTATTGATTCCATATTTCAACGATGTCTCACCTACGATGAAGCTAAGAAAGATTTGAATGACTGTCACTCTGGAGAATGTGGTGGTCATATGTCTAGGTATGCCACTTCCCAAAAGATCTTATGAGCTCGTTATTTCCATCCTTCATTGTTTAAGGATTGAATTACTACCATCCATAAATGCCATACAACAATAATATTTGATCTCACCCTTATCCTCGTTACCCTATAGTTTATGTTGTTCCATTCGCCAAATGGGGCATTGAATTCATGACATGTAACCCTCACTTGACCGAGGGGCATGGATACATTATTGTAGCTGTGGATTATTTCACTAAATGGGTCGAGGTGATGCCTACATTTGATAACACCGGGAAAACTGCATCATTGTTCATATTCAATCATATCATTACTAGATTTGGTGTCCCTCAAGTCATTGTTACTCATCATGGTAGTCATTTTCACAATTTTATGATGTCTGAAATTACTGAAAAGTTGAGTCTTCACCATGAAAACTCAACCCCCTATTATCCGCAAGCCAATGGCCAGGTTGAGGCAATTAACAAAGTACTCACTACTATGCTTCGACGGATGGTAGGAATTCATAAGTCGAATTGGCACACGATGTTTTTCTCAGCATTATGGGCCTATCAGACATCCATTAAGTCTACCACATGATTCACATATTTCGAGTTAGTTTATGGTATCCAAGATATTTTTCCGATTGAATGTGAAATACCATCTTTGAAACTAGCTGTTGAACTTCTCCCTAACACCTCTGCTCAAGAGGAACGCCTTTTGTATTTGATGCAATTAAACAAAACCCTTCATGATGTTGCCTTAGTTATTGAAACTCAGAAAAAAAACATGTTAAAGCACAATATGAAAATCATGTCAAGCCGCGTGTTTTTTTTGAAGGTGATCTAGTTCTTCTATACGAGCAATATTGTGACTTTCTAGGAGTCGGTAAATTTGATCCCATGTGGCGGGGTCCTTATATTGTGAAACGTGTGTTGGAGAAGGGAGATTATGAGATGGTATATTATGATGGAGTCTGTTTGATTGAACCCAGAAATGGGATTTACTTGAAGAAGTACTATGCTTTTAAGTCATCTTTGCATGAGTGTTGTGTATTTTTAGTGTATCATACTCTTGTGTGATTTTTCATTGTTTGGTTCTGCCTTTCGACTGCTTACCTTGCATTGTTCTTGGTTTCCAGATGTCAGTGTCTTCACTAGCCTACATTGGCTTCGTTGATGGCGCTAGTCGCAGTACTCAAAACTTAGAATCTGCTTCTTGAGAAATCTATTCACCTACGGATGAATTGATCAGTCTACATGGTGTATGCCTTGGTCGTGCAACCAACAATATCACAGAATAAAGTGTAGTCATCGAATTATTGACCAACGTTGTTTCAATTTGAATTCTCCATATTATTGTATGAATGGATTCACTATTAGTAGTCTTACAATTGAGTAATGTTTATTCTATCCAGAGTCCTACTTTGTTAAGGGTATATTTATGAATTCGCCTCTTGGAATGTCATTTTGATTACATTGAATATCAACACATTCCTAGATGTATAAATACATTAACAAATCCATTGGCTAATTATGTGTTAGACAATCATTTGGGACATTTATAAAATCCAATCACAATTTTGTACATAAAACAAGTAAGTCGGTAGTAGCCTCATATTAATAACGATAAAAGTTTACAAAAGGTGTTTTTTTCCGAAGACCAAAATATAAAAAATGTGAAGCACATGGATTCATTTACAATAGAGCATCAAGGATGTTGCTCGTTATAACATGTGACTTCCCATGCTACTCTACGGAGCAGTCGATCGATGGATGCATACATCCCCACTGTATGGAACTGATAATGCCTAGTAATATCATTTATAGAGGCATATGGGATGTTCATTGTGAGCCCCTCTAGATTTTGTTCTATGGTCTCGAAGTCAGCAGCAACTACTCTTGTTACGACACCTCTCTCCCCTCACCTCTGGATGGGGGATGAACTTGGAGGGTGATAAGGTACCACATCTACATTTTCAAATACAATTTGATTGGTCATCGGATAAATAACACAAAAAAACATTTTATATCATTAAAAATAACAAAAACATTATATAAACAAAATTTCCTTCTTACCTATGTCCCCCCATTGGGAACCTTCGAGAAGAGCTCGGTCCGGATCTCCACGGACGTATAGCCCGGCATATGCATAATCATCAATCATGAGAATTTGAGTTCTCAACCAATCAAAGAAGACATCATTGTACCAGATTATGTGACCGCCTCCATGTCAAGCCATGAGGTCTACCCACCTCTTCATCCTCAGATCCTGTGGAGTAGGTATGCCCCACTCTACCTACAAGCGTAAGACTGGGACCCCCTATAGGAAGAATCATACCAAAATAGACCCTTATCCGAATTGTTTCAACCCACCACTTCTTCATTTGGTAAGTTGTTTCTTCATACTTTTAAGGACCCCTTTGCACCAGTTGAAGACTCGGGGCTCCATACACTCCAATGCATACTGAAAATACCTCTGCAGAGACGCGTGGGGAGATGCACTCCCTGCCATGCAAGTAATAGTATAGAGGATAGTCCGTAGAGGCATGTCTCGTACATCCCTAATAGAGACCTTACCGCTATGTTTCTCGGTTCTCGACACACAGTGTTCACTGATGTAGTCGCTCATAAGTTCACCACCACCCTTGCTACCTGTAAGTGTCACCCATGAACCATGAGGAGATAGTCCTATTAGGAAGTAGATATCCTTGATATCTATGGTGAGTGTGTGGGAACCCACATCAAATTCTTTCTCTTTCACATCCCACATGTAAACTAAGTACTCAAGTAGTCTCAGTTGGGCTCTCATGCCATGAATCTTGAATAATTTCAACAACCCACACTACCGGAGGGCCATGACTATTCCCGGGTCATTCCCGATGAAGTAATATTCTTCTTCATCCTCTCTCTTTCTCCATTCCAACATATTGACTGTGAAAGATCTACCAAGGAACCATAAAAAGAGAATAGCAATATAATTTTCTTTCCTGGGGGTTTTCCCTTTTTGGATTTATCTTTTGAAATTTTGGGTTGCGGTCGTCGCAAGCCTATGAATTTGCATAGCGCAGTGTCATCACACCCTATATTTAGGGTCTCCTATGATGATCCTATATCATCACAGGTCCTGATATAGGGCACCTACGACACCCTCAACGCATGGGTAACCCCCAAAAAACAACCCAAAACCACATTTTTAACCAATGAAAATCAATTTTTAATCCATGAAAAGATGAAGGAAATGGGGATTACCTTTTATGCAGAGATGATTTGTGGAATGATCTGTCGTGCACTTCACAATCAACACTTGAAAATCGAGGTAAAAAGGGGGTTTGGAGCAATGTTTGGGTGAAGTTACAAATGAAATAGTGAAATGTGGGTTTTTACCTATTTTATTGATTTTTATTACTTTTCATTTGTATATTATATTATTTTTTATGCTTCATCCAAACCCTAAAGTCCTAACAAGTTTATAAGTGATTGAATTTTTCATATTGAAAAATTCTGGAGGGGAAACGTTGGAACAAGGGTCTGCTTTTTGGTTTGTTTTTAAATATTTGTCGCATGTACAAATCCTTTTAGCATTTTTCAGGAAAATCTTCGAGTAGGGTATTAATTCTTTCTCATGCTCATGAAACCTTGAGAATGTAATTGATTATTCTTTTGTCATTTTTTCGAAATCATAATGGTGACATGAAAAATGAAGCTTATGGAGTATCCATTAAGCTCTGTTCATGCTCCTTAAAAATGAAAATATTGTCGAACGACCTTTTTCTTTTCACACTCATAAAAGTATTTGAAGAAAACATATAATGAGCGGTATGTTATCACTTTTGTGGTCTCATCAGATTAATTTACAAAAGGGGACCTGATGGAGTTCTCTTTAAGTGTTTTTCGGACTCTCTAAAATTGAAAAACCTCTGCGTTTTCTCTCTTTGGACTCATTAAACAAACATAGAAAGACCCATATGGGATCAAAACACTCCTTTTTAGGGTTTGTTAAACATAATCCGAGGGACTTTTCTAAAGGATGAGTTTACATCAACAAGCATATGTTATCCTCCTCAAGCTTGCGTAAAAATAAAGAGGCACTCGCTAGAAATGGTGGGGATAAATTGGGAAAGAAATGTGTCTTTGTATTTTTCTTAGTGACAGTAATAGTCTCTCTTGAACATGAAACCCCCCTTCATCATTGTATCTGGGTTGGGAAATCCATTTGTCTTTCATTTGACCATCCACAAATTCATATGTTGGGTCCTCCTCGAGTCTATGCTTCTAAGACAATTGTCATGTCGTTCATACGTTAAAGAGAATTCCAACCTAAACAAGCCTTATATTGAGTTGACCATCTGCAGTTATAAATCTTCTACTATGTCAACCTTCCCTGTGTTAGTTTCGAATCACTTCATAATCTGATATACCTCAAATATGTTACATATTTCATGTCACTGATGGGGGATACATCAAGGCCCTCCTGTGACGAGTATTTTCCTTTCAACTTCAACACATTATCCAAGAATAAGACTTAGAAATCATTCAATACCTTAGAGCCTGCATGCCTCAATGGAAGGTTTCTTCACTTTCAAGAATGAGTTCTCATCATTGACCTATAATTGGAGGATCCCATCAAATGTTCGACTTCAACTCATGTATTCACATTTGTTGGATTGTATCGGGGTACCTTGGGAGTCATTGACATTAATGGTGATTTCCCTTGCACTTGTTAACAGTTTTCATTAATGACCGATAGTCAAGTGGTTTCTACCATGTTCATCTTCAACACCTATAATCACATTGTTATATTCATACTTAAAGATGATAGAAATGAAGATACTATATCTTATCATTTTGGTCTAGGTTGCGACAAAGTATTCATGATTTATATTGACACATAGATCCACTTTGTATGTCTCGTGGCTATGTCTGAATTTGTGTTTTTTCAGAGCATAGATCCACAGTGTATTCCTGGTGACTATGTTGAATCATAATGAAATGGATCCACAGTGTATGTTTAGTGGCCATGACTCATTTGACATTTTGTAATCTGAGCATGGAAATGCCTACCTCAGACGATGGTATATTATTAGGCAGATTCTTGATTCTTTCCAGGTTCCCAATCAGAGCAATCCTTGTTCAACACACACATTCTACAAAGTGTTTTAGCTGTCACGAGTTCCAGCTTCATACTTTGAGGGGCATTCTGTTACACATTATTTTGGTCACCCCAGTTATCCACTGAAAACATGTGTTTATGTTCCCCAAAAATATAAAAGAGTCTTTCTCCATGAAGAGAGGGATTTTATTTCCCTTCTCAAAAACCTTATTAAAGAAGGTCGTCACACCCTATAATATGCATAGGGTGTGAAGATGTCTAATCATCACATCCTTCTCTAGAGCTCGATTGCGACGTCTCTGCAAGATACCTTATTCCTAGGGTGTGATGATGCTAAAATCTAAGGAAAAGACAAACTTCACGAATGTTCTAGAAGGGGATCTTCTAGAAGGTGAGGTGGCCTCCGAATGGTTTGGATATTACTCAGTTTTCTGATTTGGTGGGATCATCCTAATCTCCTCATCCATCTCTCTTTCACACTATATAAATAGTGATCTCTCATGGAAAAGGATAAGGTTAAATAGGATAAGATTTCTATGGAGAGTTCTACTTCCTCTTGAGAGGTTTGATTTAGATCTACAAGCTACATGGTGGATCTTATTCATTCAAAAGATTTGGAGAAAAGGTGTGTGTGTGTTGGAGAAAAGGGCCATAGAAAGGGGACCTTGAAACATCAAGGCTTCGGTTGTATTCTTCACTTTATATTTAATATGATACAACGATATGTTTCTTTCCCATAAAACTAGTCTTGTTTTATTGTATGATTCATTGATCACATACATAGGTTCTTGTTGAGCATATTGTGTTTCTTTCACTTTGGTTGCCTTGTGTTCCCTTGCAAGTTCAATTTCAAAAGAGCATTGGAATGGAGCTAGGATGGAAATAGCAAGAGGAAATGACATTTAAAAGGTATGTTTTCCATCTCTTGTTAGCTAGTAAACTCAATAATTAGAGCCTAGAAAAAGTCTTATATTTTGTTTTGTTTTGTTCTAGTTTCCAGTGGGATCTAGAGAGATTTGTTTATGTGTGCATTTACCGATTAATCCAATAACAATTTTTTGTGTGAAACCCCTTGTAATTAACCTTGCCTTATGATTCTGCACATTTCCATCTGCATCTTGCTTAGTTTTATAGATCCACTTAACACTTATCACATCCTTGTCCTCAAGTACATCTACGAATTTCCATTTATGATTGTTCTATATATATATATTTTCTTCATCCATGGCTTGTTCCCATACATCATCTTTGACAACTTCTTCAAAAGTTAATAGATCATCAAGTTGAGAAAATAAGGCAAAGACTGAAAATGAATTTGTTGTATCAACATTGTAGATGTCGTGCAGACTTCTTGTCTTCATTAGTAAAAAACTTTCCAATGTTGGATCTGGACATGTGGAACTACTGGGATTTCTTGCTACATTTTTTTGTGATCTTTGTGTGGACTACGCACCTACAAATCTCACTGGTGTGAATGCTAGAGTAGTTAGAGTTGCAATTTTTGTCACAGTTTTAGGAGTGGAAGGAACTGTGCTATGACTTATGATTGGTGTTTGAACCACTTCATACTCCATGTCATCACTCCCAATAGCATCATGAATTTTAACTATCCTTTCTATGCTTCCATCCCATGATTCATTCTCCACAAATTGAACATAACGATTGATTGTAACTTTTCTTGCAATAGGATCATACACTTTGTATGATTTTGTATCTTTAGAGTACCCAACAAATATACATTTTTGCCTTTTTTATATAACTTACTTCTCATCTCATCTGGACCATGTCCCTATGTGGCACAACCAAAAACGTTCAAGTGAAGAACATTATGCTTCATACCTGCCCAAGTTTCTTAAGGAAATTTAATTTTCACACTCTTTTTTGGACACCTATTCATGATGTATACCACAATTGCTACTGCCTCAACCCAATACTCATTTGAAAAATGTTTGGTTTCCAACATACTGCGTGCCATCTCCATGATGGTACAATTTTTCCTTTCTGCGACATCATTCTGCTATGGTGTATATTGTGTAGTAATATGTCTGTGAATGCCATGAACTTTACAAAAGTTCAGAAATTCCTTTGAAACACATTCATTGCCTCTGTCATTTCTTATAACCTTGATGTAATAACCACTTATCTTCTCCATAAGTGATTTGAACTGTTGAAAACAACCAAATTCCTCAAATTTATGTTTTAGAAAATATATCCATGTTTTTCTTGTGAAATCATCAATCAATATAAGAAAAATAGGTTCTTCCACCTATATATGGTGTTTCCATTGGTCCACAGATGTTTGAATGTACAATTTCCAGTGGAGATTTTTCTCTATATGACTTGTCAACTGGAAATGGATTTCTATGCTTCTTTCAAAAGATGTAACCTTCACATATTATTTCTGGTTTTTCAATTAATGGAAAACATTTCACCATATCCTTTGTATGTAGCAACTTCAGAGCTCCAAAATTTAAATTCCCAAATCTGAAATGACACAACCAGGAATCATCCTTCACTTCAGACTGGAATGTTACCTGCAATTTTGCGCCATTGTCTTCTTCTTTCTTGGAACTTCAGGCACTACCTTTTTCTTCCTTGGAACAATGCACACTTACTTCTTAGATTTCTTCTTTAAATGCAGTGTTAGAGTGTACATATTTTTCTTCATAGACAACTTGCGATGTTTTTTGTCTTCATGGTTGGCTTCAATGTCAATGGAAAAATTGTTAGACAACTAAGAGGGGGGGGGTGAATCAGTTTTCTCCATGCTTAAACAATTATGGTTCTTTTAAACTCTTTGTAGAGACACTGAAAGATCATCACAATAATGCAGGGAAATAAACAATGGCACTTTCCACATCATTCACATATATGAGAAACACAGAGACAGATATTTTTCGAGGAAACCCATGCAGGGTAAAAACCTCTTTTTCTTTATATGATAAGTAATGTTTACATTCTTTACAGTATCATACATATGAGCACCAACTCATAATGAGGCTACAACCTCAGTTTTGCAAGATGCAACTTGCTGAGAGCACCAACTCTCTGTTTTCTCTAGCACCCACTAGAAGGAAGCACCAACTCCCTGTGTTCAAGCAACCACTTGAACCTTTGAGGACACAAGTCCTCCCTAGCTCCTCCCAACCACCCTGAAATATGAATATTTGCTACTGAAACTTATTAAAGTGATATGAGGTTCACCAATGGCTTACTAGACTCATCACTGTTCTGTTGCATTTCGTTGCTCTGTCTACCTCATTTCCTTTCTGCACACATCATTTGCGTTGTCTGTTCTTCCACTTGTTATGCTCTGTGCGCCATGTCCATTCACTGCATAGTTCCTCTTCTATGCTCTTCAGTTGCTGGACTCTCCTCCTTCTTCACACAAGAATCACCTTCATCAACAACCATCACAACAACCTCCAACAGCAACAACAACAACCACTTTCTCTTCTCTGTACTGTGTATTTATAGCTTCTGTGCACCTTGTGCATGCAATGTTCACAATCCTTTGCATGCTGACTCCGCGCCGTTATGCTCCACCTCTCGAGTGCTCTGTTTCATCATCATCGTGACTCTTCAGCTTCTCTGGCAGTTTTCCCACGCATTCAGCATCACTGGATGTTATGCTGAGATTCCTCAGCCTCTCTGGCAGTTGAGACTCTTCGTCTTCTTAGTGACAGTCGAGCTCACCTTCTCTGTTTTAGTTATAGCCTCAATCCCATCCATCTATCATTCACCTCCATGAGTCGTCTTCATTCCACTGGCAGATTCCATGTGACTCTTCTGCTCCTCTGGAAATCACATCGAAGTCTCTTCACATCCTCTGGCAGAAACCATCAATGGTTACTAGCAGTTTCACTGTGTCATGCAACAGTAGCCCTTCGATCTTGTTCAAATTCACCTGCACTGTTGGATTAACTCTGAAGGCTATTGTTGTTATTTACTCGTTTCGCACTTTCGCAATTCAGAGATTCTACGATGAGACATATTGACTCTCCATGTCACGAGATTTGAAATTCTGAGGTGGAGCTCATCTGCACTAGGTCCTTCCTCCACATGACCATACACGGTGACAACAGGTTGTGCTAAAAGGTGCTGCGAACTCATGATCTTCATAGACCCTGATCGATGGTCCATGATCTCGATGAATCAATGGTCTGGATATTTTCGAGAGAATCTCGTTGTTTCTTAGTTGGAGGTTCTCGTCACTCCAAGTCATGATAGGCAAAGCTCCAAGATGGAGCTCATATCAACGGTCCAGAATCTTGGTGTATTGATGGTCCAGATCTCTTCGTGAATTCGCATCTCACAGTTCCTGTAATGAAGGGTCTCTTCACTCCAAGTCACGATAGCCGAGACTCCGAGATGGAGTTGGATCAACGGTCAATATGAAGCCTTGATCTGATGGCTAAGATCAAACCTTGATCTGATGGCTAAGATCAAACCCCGTTCCTTTGACTTTCCAGTCAACGACATGACGATCTTTTACCACGTGTCCTCTTGATCCAACGGACCACGATTGTCATATCTTCCTTGCAACTTCACCATATCTAACGGTTATTGGTCCTTTGTACTTCCCCCAAATCCTATGGCCCAGATCTTCTCGCGATTTCACCACTTTGCCGTGTGAGTTCTTGACACCTTCAAGTCCCGATCTATGAAACTCCGATAAGGAGTTAAATCAACGGTCCAAATTCATTCTCGATTCAATGGCTGCGATTGAATCACGATATCGCATATCGCGAAATCGGGGTTCCTGATGTCAAAATTCTTTGACATCTCCAACTCTCGATCCTCGAAACTTCGACATGGACAGGGATCAACGGTCTAGATTCAACCTCAATCTGACGGCTCAGATTAAGTCGCAATTTTTCATATCGCGATTACGCCCGCTTCTCCTTGTTCTTTAAACACCGTGCAGGTTTTCCTCGATCCAACAGTGGTCAGATCCTGTGCTCAGTTATAACGCATGAGATCTATCCTTCTTCTTCAGCGCGCTCCTCTTGTCTATATACAGATCTGATGGCCCTCATTCTGTCGGGAATTTTGGATGGGATCCAACGATCAGAAATGCTGCACAAACTTTACGGGTCTTCGATCATTCGATCAATGTTGCGTTGCCTTCGATCATTCGACCTCCCTGAGCTTATCTATTGTTTGTCTGTTGATTACAAACTTCCTGTACTCATGCCATCTTCATTGCTATACTTGCCATCAATGACAAGTATATGTTGCCTGTTAAACATTTTCCAACAATCTCCCCCTTTGGCATTGATGGCAACAAAGGCACCCAACATCTTTTGCAACAAAGGCACCTAGATTATTTTCTCCCCCTTTGACATCAAGGTCAAAGAAGAGACATGCTCCCCCTAAGATGTTGCAGTAATTTTAGGAGGCATTAGATATTCAAACAATACAAAAAAAAAACTCCCCCTAACAAGATGTACTATTTTAGGTGTGAAACGAAATGACACCCAACTTCTGTCTGAGATATTCAAACAGTGTATTGGCTAGGGGCTTGGTAAAAATGTCTGCAATTTGTTCTGAAGTGGGAATGTAATGGACCTGAACAATTTGATTGGTGACCTTCTCTCTCAGAAAATGATATTTTATGGGAATATGTTTTGTCTTGGAGTGGAAGACATGATTTTTAGACATGTTGATGGCACTAGTGTTATCACAATGAATTGGGATTGGTGTAGTGTATTTTACCTCTAATCCTGCAAGTGTCTGAATCATCCATAATACCTGAGTGCAACAAGTAGCAGCAGCAATGTACTCTGCCTCTGTGGTTGATAAAGAAATGGAACCTTGCTTATTACTAAGCCATGCTACTAAGGAGTCACCCAAGAAGAATGCTCCTCCACTGGTGCTTTTTCTCTCATCAACACAGTTTGCCCAATCTGCATCTGAATAAGCAGTCAACTGAAGACTTTGATTTCTAGGATACCACAGACCGTAAGTCATTGTCTCTTTCAAATACCTGAATATCCTTTTGACAGCTTGCAAATGACTTTGTTTAGGTGCAACTTGATATCTTCCTACCATTCCTACAACATGCATTATGTCTGAGTGAGATGTTGTGATGTACAACAGGCTTCCTATCATTGATCGATATGAGCTTTGATCAACATCAAGTGAATCATCATCCTTTCTTAGTTTACATCCAGTTACCATAGGTGTACCCACAGGTTTAGAATCTTTCATTTGAAACCTTTTCAACATTTCTCTTAGATATTTTTCTTGAGAAATGAACATCCCTTCGGGCC
>JZKD02S1673800.1:578141-608092 GCA_000966675.3 Picea glauca
GGTTGAACCTATCTGGGAGAGATCTCAAGATTTTCTGAACTAAAGAAGGTTCCCCAATTGTTTCACCAAGTGCCTTCATTGCATTTACCATTTCTTCTACTCTTAGAAAGTATTTTCCAACAGTTTCATCTTCCTTCATCTTCAGCTATTCAAAATGTATTATGTAGGTTTCAAGCTTTGCATCCTTTACCTTCTCATTACCCTCATAAATATTAATGAGTTTGTTCCACATTTCTTTGGCAGTTCCTAGGTGCGTAACTTTCACAAATTCTTCTTCTACAAGCCCAATCAAGATAGCATTCATAGCCTTAGCGTTGAAGCTAAATTCTAGTTTGTCATCCTTATTAGCTAGCACAATTGGCTTTACATAACCAGTCTCTACCACATCCTAGACATCTGCGCCTAAAGCCATTATGTAGGTTCTCATTCTAACTTTTCAGAAGGCAAAGTTTGTCCCATTGAACAAAGGGGCCTTATTGGTTGAATTTCCTTCATGGCTTGACATGTTTAAGCTCTAGGATCTACCCTTAGATAAAAGGGGCTGGCTCTGATACCAATTGTTAGACAACTGAGAGGGGGGGGTGAATCATTTTTCTCCATGCTTAAACAATTATGGTTCTTTTAAACTCTTTGTAGAGACACTGAATGATGATCACAATAATGCAGGGAAATAAATAATGGCACTTTCCACATCATTCACATATATGAGAAACACAGAGATAGATATTTCCCGACGAAACCCATGCAGGGTAAAAACCTCTTTTTCTTTATATGATAAGTAATGTTTACATTCTTTACAGTATCATACATATGAGCACCAACTCATAATGAGGCTACAACCTCAGTTTTGCAAGCTGCAACTTGCTGAGAGCACCAACTCTCTGTTTTCTCTAGCACCCACTAGAAGGAAGCACCAACTCCTTGTGTTCAAGCACCCACTTGAACCTTTGAGGACACAAGTCCTGCCTAGCTCCTCCCAACCACCCTGAAATATGAATATTTGCTACTGAAACTTATTAAAGTGATATGAGGTTCAACAATGGCTTACCAGACTCATCACTGTTCTGCTGCATTTCATTGCTCTGTCTACCTCATTGCCTTTCTCCAAACATCATTTGCGTTGTATGTTCTTCTGCTTGTTATGCTCTGTGCGCCATGTCCATTCATTGCAGAATTCCTCTTCTGTGCTCTTCAACTGCTGCACTCTCCTCCTTCTTCACACAAGAATCACCTTCATCAACAACCATCACAGCAAACTCCAACAGCAACAGCAACAACCACTTTCTCTTCTATGTACTGTGTATTTGTAGCTTCTGTGTACCTTGTGAATGCAATGTTCACAATCCTCTGCATGCTGACTTTGCGTCATTATGCTCCACCTCTCGAGTGCTCTGTCTCATCATCATCGTGACTCTTCAGCTTCTCTGGCAGTTTTCCCACGCATTCAGCATCACTGGATGTTATGCTGAGATTCCTCAGCCTCTTTGGCAGTTGAGACTCTTCATCTTCTCAGTGGCAGTCGAGCTCACCTTCTCTGTTTCAGTTACAACCTCAATCCCATCCAGCTGTCAATTGCCTCCACGAGTCGTCTTCATTCCACTGGAAGATTCCATGTGACTCTTCTTCTCCTATGGAAATCACATCGAAGTCTCTTCACATCCTCTGGTAGAAACCATCAATGGTTACTAGAAGTTTCATTGTTTCATGCAATAGTAGCCCTCCGATCTTGTTCAAATTCACCTGCACCGTTGGATTAAATCTGAAGGGTATTGTCGTTATTTACCCATTTCACACTTTTGCAATTCAGAGATTCTACGATGAGACATCTTGACTCTCCATGTCACGAGCTCCAAAATTCTGAGGCGGAGCTCATTTGCACTAGGTCCTTCCTCCACGTGACCATACACGATGACAACAGGTTGCGCTAAAAGGCACTGCAAACTCATGATCTTCATAGACCCTGATCGATAGTCCATGATCTCGATGAATCAACGGTCTAGATATTTTTGAGAACTTGCATCGCGTTGTTCCTTAGTTGGAGGTTCTCGTCACTCCAAGTGACGATAGGCGAAGCTCTGAGATGGAGCTCAGATCAACGGTCCAGAATCTTGGTGTATTGACGGTCCAAATCTCTTCTTGAGTTTGTATCTCGCAGTTCCTGTAATGAAGGGTCTCTTCACTCCAAGTCACAATAGCCAAGACTCCGAGATGGAGTCAGATCAATGGTCAAGATCAAACATTGATATGACGGCTAAGACCAAACCTCGATCTGATGGCTAATATCAAACCCCGTTCCTTTGACTTTCCAGTCAGCGACATAACGATCTTTCACCACATGTCCTCTTAATCCAACGAACCACGACTGTCATATCTGCCTTGCAGCTTCACCATATCTAACGACTATTGGTCCTTCGTACTTCCCCCAGATCCTATGGCCCAGATCTTCTTGTGATTTTTCCACTTCGCTGTGTGAGTTCTCGACACCTTCAAGTCCCGATCTACAAAACTCTGATAAGGAGTTAAATCAACGTTCCAGATTCATTCTTGATTCAATGGCTGCGATTGAATCGTGATATCGCATATCGTGAAATCGGGGTTCCTGATGTCAAAATTATTTGACATCTCCAACTCTCGATCCTCAAAACTCCAACATGTACAGGGATCAATGGTCCAGATTCAACCTCGATCTAACGGCTCAAATTAAGTCGCGATTTTGCATATCGCGATTACGCCCACTTCTCCTTATTCTTTAAACACAGTGCAGGTTTTCCTCGATCCAACGGTGGTCGGATCTTGTGCTCAGTTCTAATGCCTGAGATCTATCCTTCTTCTTCAGTGCGCTCCTCTTGTGTATATACAGATCTGACGGCCCTCATTTTGTCGAGAATTTTGGATGGGATCCAACGATCAGAAATGTTGCACAAACTTTACGGGTCTTCGATCATTCGATCAATGTTGCGTTGCCTTCGATCATTCGACCTCCCTAAGCTTATCTTCTGTTTGTCTGTCAATTACAAATTTCCTGTACTCATGCCATCTTCATTGATGTACTTGCCATCAATGACAAGTATATGTTGCCTGTTAAACATTTTCCAACAAAAATTCTATTGCTTGTCATTTGAATTATTGTAATAAGTTGGTTGCTTGGATATCTGTCCAAAATCACACAACAATTATCTTCCATGTAGATTTTGTACCCTTTTTGTAATAGTTTTTCTATTCTCATCAATTTATATTTTAGTCCAACAACATAATATACATCAGGAATAAATTTTTGATCCCCTTGTTTAGCTAAAATGTTAACACTTCATTTTCCCAAGACATTGACTTGGATATTGGTTCCAAGTGTAACTTTATTCTGGACTAACTTATTCAAACTAGAAAAAAATTATAATTTTCCTGCCATGTGATTACTGCACCCTGAATCTAAATACCATATGTCACATGGACTTTCTTGAGCAACATTGCATTCAATTGGGGAAACGATAGGCATCGCTTCTATGCACACCATAAACATAGGGCTGGTGGGAGTATTTGAGTTGTTTGATTGATCTTGACCTTTCTTTTTCAGATTATATTGTCTCTTCCTACATTCATATGCACAGTGTCCATACTTTTTACAGTACTGGTGCTGAATTTTTGATTTATCAAATATCTAACCACTTGACTGACTGTTATTTTTATTTTGACCTATACCGCCAGTATTTGAAGGACTACTACTACATCCTCCTCTAGAAGAACTCCTTCCTCTGCCTCTAGAGTTAGATCTCCCCCTTCCTCCTCCACTAATTATAGATGACTGCACCAAAAATGCATTTTCTAATGACATATTTGATCTATTCAATCTGTGTGCATGATTAATGAGGAGGCTTGCATCTCATCTAGACTAAATTGACTTAGGTCTTTGTTCTCTTCCAAGGTCACAACAAGAGAACCAAATATAGGAGGAAGAATCCTAAGTAGCTTCTCAAAAAACTTCCTATCCTCTATTGTTTCTCGATGAGATTCAATCTTATTTATCACGCCAATAACATGGGTCTAAAATGATTCTACTAAATTTGTATCTTTCATTAACAGATTTTCAAAATCTCTTCTAAGAATTTGTAATTTTGAAGTCTTGACATTTTCCATATGTTGATAAGAAGTTTTTAATATGTTCCATGCTTCCTTGGTTTTCTTTATTGAGGCTAATATTAGGATTATGCTCTCATTCATGGCTTGATGTATGTAAAATATTTATTTTCCATCCTTCTTCCTTTGATCTTTCAAGGAATCCTTCTCAATGTGTGTGAGGGAATTGTATGTTTCCTGATCTTCTCGTTCCACATAGCCATTTTAAAATATATCCCACACATATTGACCTTGGAATAATTCCTTCATGATCAAGGACCATAACTCATAATTTTTACCTGTAAAAGTGGGAGGTTGCAGATTTGCAGTAGAAGCCATGATTGAAAATTTCAATGGTTCCCTTACAACAGAGTTGCTTCTCTTCAAACCTAGTTTAATACCATCTCTCATATCTACAATGTGAATACTGACTCTTTGTAACACAGTTTCAAATACTGTGCAGTTCAATAATTTTTCATTGAGCTCTCAAAACTTACTACGCAGTTCCAAAATCGCGTTGTACTGTGTGCGTTATCGTGACAACACTTAACAAAGCAATTTATGTACTAAAATTAACATTGTTCTACTTATAACACATAAGATCACATGTAGATTCAAAAACATATAAACCTACTTAAGCTTGTGCTGAAACATAGAGAATGTATCTTCAAGGTGATCACATACAACAAAAATCAAAACATATAATTATTCATGTACACAACTCATCAATATATCAACACACAAATACTGAGTGTATTACCAACTTTGATGTTTCCCACTATTACAAAATACAATTCTTTTCAAATCTTTGGCTCCAACAACTTCTAGAGACTTTCAGAAACATAGCTTGTGCGCTCAGGCTTCTCCGAATCTCTTCACAGATGTTGCTCCTATGTATTAACTCTCATTGTATATCGACTATCTACAGACTCTAAAATATAAAGACTAAGACTCAGACTTCCTATAGAAGAAAAATGACTCAAACATGTAATACGACCATCAATTATGGCCGACTCTATCTAAATAATAAATATCAATAAAGGTTAAAGATCGACTCATTAAAAACACTTATGATTGATGTGATAGACTGAGTTGGCATAAACGTAAACCTCATGACTTATAATTAATATCTCCAACACTTCAGAATCATCAAATTTCCTCTTAATAAATCATTTAATCTTAGAGATGAACACCACTCTTTCCTTGGTTGGGGTCCCTTGATATCCCCTCAGTGGACCTAGTTTATATATGAAAGTATCTAACTGTTTGGTGGTGTCTTTGTGGTAGTCATCCTTCTTGTTCATCCAATGAAGATTTAGGATTCTTCTCTTCTGATGCTTCTTTAGCTCTGCCAAGTCCCATAGGAAACCTTTCCACTGGCCCTTAATCATATCATTTTCAATCTCAATAATTATGGATTTTAATAGAGATTTCATCTTGTCAATCTTGGTGACATCATCTTTGCCAAAGAGGGTTATGCATTTCTTTAGAGATCAAAGACAATGATCACTTGAACCTTTGGAAATTGGAAGAACCAATTCGTCAATATTCTATTCTTCTCCCATGCCTCGTGGTAGTTGAACAACAAACAATTCCTAAACCATACCTTGCATCATGGTCGACCATGCCATAGAAAGATCCTCCAATCATATTGTTGGATCCATGTAGAGCCCATGAATTTTCACTTGCGTAGACACTTCATATTTCTTATGCATAACCATCTCTAAATCTTGATATTGGATGGTCATATAGTGTAGCAGATCCCAATGGCCCATACTGGTTTGTAGCGTTGATATATATATTGTATGCACCATATCCACAAGAAACTGGTTTTTCTCATTGCTTTGTGCTTTCCTCCTTTTGGATTGCTTGATCCACTACAATAGTAGCTCCACCCAACTTATACATATGACATCAACCTATCCACAGAATTTGAGCTGTCAAAAGTGATAAACCCAATTCCATAATGTCCTTTTGATCCTTTTTCCTTGGGTATATATAAATCTTTATTATTCCCATATTCTTCAAAATGTTTTTGGAATGCATCCTCTATAATAGAAGGAATATTTTTTTCCACAAATATTCATGTAATCTTCTTAGAAGGAGTTTCCTCCTCTTCCTCCCTAGGCTTGCAATCGATGGATATTGGAGGATTTATCTCAATTTGGTTGGAGCCTATCCTCTTCGTCAGTCTCTCCCCTTGAGCTTCCCTCACCTTCCCAAAAAAACATTTAACACCATTTATTTGTGAACTAATATAACATTACATAGAACATGCCATTATATAGACTTTTTGTAAATATAAAGTGTGACTCACACTAACATATGGTTTTGAGTTTGTTTTATTCATCCTCAAACAATTTTTCCCTTCATTGTCCACTATTATTTGACTCTCGTTGTTGTCATTTTCATTGTTGCCACAACACTATCATAAGAACTATTACTAGCTTTCCCTGGACTAAGTTTTCTTCACTATGGGCTTCATGTTTGAACTTATTTTCTCCTTCCTTTTGTATCTACATAAAAATGATCATTGATTTCCATATAGAAAGAAATCCATATACTGAGATACAAGGGTACCATCCACTGTATTCGCTAGTTCTCTAGGAATCCTTATCACATGCATGGTTCATCAACACATTAGACTCCCCCTTAATCATAACTTGGTCCCAAACTTCGCATTTTGAGATTACAACATCTCACATTCCCCCCTTAATCGAAGATTCAAATTCTTTGATTCAACATCAAGCTAACATACGAGTACATATTCCACCCTTGTATCAACTGTAATGGTTCATCCCACAATTTGATGCCACATCCTCTCTATTCATAAGAGGGATACATGCTACATGATTACATGTGCTACCACATTAATACGTGTAGGTCTGACTCAACAGAGCTTACAAAATGACTGGGGAAAACAACTTTGAAAAAAAAAATTGTGGTGTTGAGTACAACCGATCATGCACCCCCTGAAACACATAATATCAATTTCAACATTTCATCACAAGTACAAAAAAATATCCAAAATGCTAAATATATTAACACAAAGGTTACCATCTTCCTTTTTAGTAATCATATTATCAAAATATAAACCCATTACATATGTCAAAAATATAAACTCATTTACATCTCATTGCCATGCATACCTTCTACCTCACATCCTCTTTAACTAACCTTCCCTTCAATATTATCAGTCGCCATGAAGCATATTTGGTCTTCTTTCTCCTATGGAGTTGTTTACATACTAGGCATCTCCATTTGCATCTTCAAAATTTGATTCAATGTCTTGGATCTCCATACTTTACATGTCATTTTTAAAGTCACAAATTCTAACAAAATAACTATACTCACATATTGAGTTAGCTACGCTCAATAGGTTTCTTTGATAGACCTCAAGAAATTTAAAGACACATTTAATTTTACCATGACCAAAAATTTCCAGGATCACCATTTATGGAATCTTGATACATTTTATAGCCATGCAGGTCTCTTTCTTGTGAAGCATGGATCTAGGCTTCTCCAATTTCCTTCATGGCTATTCAACCCTTGCATTTGAATTATGTTGGCTTGAATTCCCCGTTTCTAGTTCGAACCCCCTCTTATCCACCATGTCTTGTAGAAACCATCAATCATAGAATTATATGACATGACACTTATTGTATGCCTTTCTATCTATGAATTTGATGCTATCAGTTTAATCATTCGCAGGAAGTGGCAGTTGTTGAGTATGGTTTCGTTGGTGACCTATTCAGTATCTCTATCAATGACTTCAGTTCACTAAATGGTTGAGCTCATTCTATCTTGTGCGTAGATCATACCTTAATTCATTTTTCCTCCTCCAAGAAGGAATTCTTATTGAATGTTATAAGTCTACTTTGAATATTTATTCTCAGTAACTTCCAATTATTTGATTTATTCACAAAAATATATTATGATGGGGGTTGTTGGAAAGAAGAACAATTTCCCCACTATGCCTATTATGTTGTGTTTGTCCCTCCTATTTCAAGCCTTAGAAAACATGCTTTGATTCACTTACAATATTGGGTTTTAGAGCTTTGATACCATATTAAAATGGGAGAGTAGATATTATTACACACAAACAATGCATTCAACACCCTATTGAATTGATGTAATGATACATATAAATACAACAAGATTTTGTATTAAAATAGACAACCTGCCTTGATTTCTTAATCTATGAGTTGAGCTAATATCTCAACCTCACACCATTCTAGGAAGCATCTAGTTGGAAATAATCTCTCACGTCCAACAACCTCATAAAGACTTGGAACAGACTCTTCTCCTAGAGATGAAATCTACCTAATAATGACTAATAATCATAATAACTTCAAATACGATCACACATAATACAAGTAGGAGTTATATGTTCTAACACAATGGTGTTACGCATAGGATTACATTTTCCTAGGCCCTCCTGAGAGGGAGTCAAGCCCAGTGTCACTCCCAGTGCCACTCTAATACCATGATAGAAAAAGGGAGAGTAGACATTATAATTTCACACGCACCAAATTTTTTTTTATGTGCTCTATTAACATTAAATAGATGCACTATCTAACTACACTAACAACTTGCAACTTGTTGAGAGAATATCTTAACCACACACCAAGCTAGGATCTAACTAGTTGGAGATAATATCTCATATATAAGTAATCTAACAACCTCCTTACTTACAGATAAAATATGCCCAATATTGGCCAAAAATTATCACATTCACAATATGATCACACATAAGACATGTAGGAGTTAATAATCTCAACAATCCTATGTAACCCATCTAAAAGTGTTATTGTTACTAAGAAAACAACACATAAAGATGTTTTTTCTAAAGTTTAAAGCATTGAGATGAATCATTGGAGAATCCTTCTAAATGTATTGAACAAATTGAATTATTAGAAAAGACTTTCTAAGCGCTTTAAATAAAATGCACTTTAAACAAGGGAAGCTGCAAAACATCAAGTTGCTACCTAAGTCTTTGATTCATGAGACAATGGGTCCAAACACTCAGAATATAATCATGATCCCAGACACACAAAAGAGAAACTCAATGTGTCACAAGAAAGATGTGATTGATGCCTTGGGCCATGGCCATAATCATGGGGATAATCATGACCACTAGCATGCAAATGGTAAGAGAGTTTTGAGTTTCTTGTGACATATATAGGATTTTAAACATTGTTCAATATAAATTTTATGGTCATGGTAAGATAACTTTGAGTTTCTTGTGACATCCATAGGCTTTTAAACATTGTTCAACATTTCAACAATTATATTTAACTATAAGAAACTAGTAACCCTCACCATTGTTCCTTTAATAAAATGTTTAAAATTAAAGTGGAGAAGAGAGGTATTAATAAATCTATACTTAAAAACATTTTATCAATTATGTTTAACTGTAAGAAACTAGTAACAGTCACCATTGTTCATTTAATAAAATGTTTGAAATTAAAGTGGAGAAGAGAGGAGGGTGGCAGTTTTTAAGTTATCAATGTTAGATTACAGACCAATTTCTATAAACTTATTTATTATTTCTAGGGTTGATAAACAAGTTACATTCCTTTGGTATAAGATCATATTATATAAACTTATTTATTTGAGAGTGTAAGTTTTCATAATTAGACATAATCTACAATGTATTTTTGAATAAGCACTTTGTATATGGTTTTTGAAACTTATAAAGTTTAGAATAAACATTTCACTCATTATCATGGATAGCTAAAAACTCCACAAACAATGAAATTTTTATTATCCATAATAATGAGTGGATTGTGCACTCAAAACCTTAAACACACAATGATTTTGTTTTTAAAGATGATAAAGTTGGCATAAATTCTCTTATGCTACTGTAGCGAGCAAATGACATGATATGCTCACTTGTTTGGTTGATAGGCGTACATTACTTACACGTTGTACGTGAATGATTCATTTTTAAATTGAACTTCGTAAATCAACGGATCTCATCTCTACAATATTCGTCATTTTTTTCCACTTCATCTTAAGTTGGATGGACAAAATTATTGTTCCATATTAAGGTCATTAATCATATTCCAATACTGATAATTCAAAGCTTGATTAGTCGTGCCACTCCTCTTATTAATATTCAGTAGCAAAAACTAATTAAAGGTGCCATTCCTCTTGTTCCTATTCACTAGGCACATACTAGCTACTTCCATTGCAAAGAGTTTATTGGGAATTGAATGGATGTAGATGATGCCATTACGAAGTGTTTGCTCAAACTTGAATGGATGTGACAGTAAGTATAGACTAGTTTTTGTCATTACTAATCATTTGTCTTCATGACATTATTTGACACAAACTAACATTCCTTGTGAAGACTAACAAAATGCCCAGAACAAATATTCCAAAGATTTGTTTACAAGGTAAGGGATTTTCAATGCATTTGTTTGAGTATGTCTATGTGTTTTATATGTTAAGTTAGTGATTTATAGGAGGTTGTATGGCATAGGTTAGGTAGTAATATAGTTTTATAAATTTCTTTATATGTAGTTTATGTTTTTGCATAGTATATATTACAAGAAAACTAAACAAATTCATAAGAATGTTAAAACAAGTTGCTCAGTGAAATAATTTTGAATGGAGATTCTGAAATAATTTTTTCTAGCTTCTTTTATGAGAAAATTGAAAAATTGAGCTTTGGTTAAATCACTTGTCTTTGAAGTTGCATAGATAGTAATTTTGTAGATATTTAAAGAAAATGTGAAATGTCATTGTGAAATGTCATTGTGAAATCTTTACCTTGTCTTTCCTTAATTTCTCAAAAAATTAGTGAGATCAAAGTTACCATTAATAGACCGACCATTAATTCATATTTTTGTAGGATTCACATACAAAATATTATATGTTTCTTAGTAAATAGCTTTCAAGTACTAATTGTTCTTTGTTTGCAAAATTTTGCTCTAATTATTTAATTTTTTTCTTCAAATTTTCTTTAATCTTGAGTAAAGAACGAATTCCACTGAATTTACACACAATTTTAAACATTAAACATACTTATCATAAATATAAGACTTAAATAAAGGTCTTAGAGTTCTAATTTTTTCTCCACAAATAATATGCATACAAATATATAAGTAAAAAACAAATAAGGTTGTATTAGAATATATGTTCTCCACACAAAAATCATATTTTGTTGAGAAAAATGCATAACTCGTTGTGAGATATATGTTATCCTTTGTTTTCAATTATAAAGAAAATAATATGCATACACATATATAAGTAAAAAACAAAAAAACCTAGGTTGGTATAGTAGAATATTTGTTGTTCATCTATGAAGATAGATTGTTCTTTGTTGTTCATCCACAATTTTGAGTTCATTTTCCGTTGCTTCTCAATTTTTCATTTGCTGCTACTTCTCAGTTTTTCATTTTCTCATTTTCACAACACACGCACACAGAAATCATATTTTGTTGAACCAAATGCAGAACTGGGGCAGAGTTTAGGGGAGGAGAAAAAGAGAAGAGAATGATACCTAGAGTGGAGCTAGAGTGGATTTCAAGGCGAGGAGAAAAAGAGAAGAGAACAAGGAGTAGACATTAGAGTTCACAGGAGAAGGGTATAAGGAAGGGCACGATATAAAAGAACTAAAAAAAAGAGAGAAAGTATTGCATGTTATCCTCATGTCTATTACAACTGTAGCCACATGGCCATCGAAGTGACAACCACATTGTCCATGAAAAACATTTCAAGATCATAATACAAATTACGTATGAAAAGTGGAAAAGCAAAAATTTAATGTTAGAGAAGTAATGCTAGGATTATTTCTAGTATTACTTCATCTTAAGAAAAGTTATTAAGAAAATGTGTATTTGGTTAAAAAAAATGTTGTAGCTATTTGATAAGTGGGGAAAAAGTGCCCAATGATATAGGAAGAAAAAACTATAGGATAATTTTTTTGATTTGCATGTTGTACTAATGGAAAATCCCAATCCCTTTACCATAGTCCTTGCTGCCCGAAGGCAAGGACTAATAAAGTGGAGAAAGGTTTAAATCTTCAAAATTCCTTTTAAAAAGTAAATGGTGGTTGGACATGATAAGTTGTGCATAGTTCATATGTTTTTCATTGATATTGTAAATATTAAAAAACATTATTCCTTTGAGTTATAAACCTGATATGTGGTATATAATTTATCTTCCCAACAACATTTTAAGTATACTTTAATGAAGAATGCTTTCATACATGAATTTTCCAAAAACATGTTAAGAGTGTCTTCCCAACAACATTTTAAGTATACTTTAATGAAGAATGCTTTCATACATGAATTTTCCAAAAACATGTGGAGAGTGGTTATATATGATATAGTGGGCACATGTTGGATAGGAAAAACTTATGACTAAACCATTTTTTTGTGTTTACACAAAAAGAAGAAGTGCTTCATGCTTAATCACATCAAATAATGTGTACCATAAGATTTTGATCGAAGTTTATCTTACGATGTAGATGTGGCGTGGAATGCATTATCATCATCATGTCAAAATGTCCTTTCCTTATTACCGCACATCCATCTAAGTCTACCCTACTTTCTAACTCCACTAATTACTAACTCCAACTTCATCTGAGCATCTATAATTATTGTCGCAATATCTGTTGCTACTATAGTTGAGATTTGAGAAAAAGTCGTGAGAAGTGGCAAAAGGGTGTAATCACAAAGGAACCCAATTAATGTACATGAGATGACCCTTTTTTGCTGAGACAAAGCTACCTAAATGTGGGATTATCCCAAATTTCCACATATACCTCATTAACACAACACCCAACTCCTTTGGGCTTACTTAGTCAAACACCAATTAGATGGGAAAAAACATGTAAAAGTCTTCATAGTTTTTCTTTCTATGTCCAAATTGAATGGCATGCAAGATCAAAACCTCTGATTTAAGAGAAAAAGTAACTTTTTTTTATGCTTTCCATATCTTTCATAGAAAAGTTAAATTTTCGTGGAGCAACAATGACATCACTAAATAAAAAATTGGCTCCTTAATCACGTTTTTTAACTTGAGAAATGAGATTCTATATTTAAGTAACAATTGCCATGGTTTGTCCCCCACCAAGGATCAAACAATCCACTTCACTAAAAGAGAAACCCCTTGCATTGTTAATGTTAATGAATCCAATTACATCTCCTTACTTACAGAGAGTATAGATATTTTAGGGCACTAAAGGAACTGAATGAGCATGACCTCGAAATTTGGATCATTGGAAATCTCTTAGAATTTTTTGCAAACGATTAAAGCGAGAAACAAGAAGAAACTAGAGATAAATCATGGGTACTCCTTGTTGATCAATATTTTATCATGTTCATTCATAAATGGAGCTTTTAAAATTGTGAAAAATATAGTCTATATATTGTAGGT
Organism: Picea glauca; assembly: GCA_000966675.3. NCBI lineage: Eukaryota > Viridiplantae > Streptophyta > Pinopsida > Pinales > Pinaceae > Picea > Picea glauca. Next base: position 591,642 of record JZKD02S1673800.1, read on the forward strand.
ATTGGGGGATGTAGGGTATGGGGAGATTTGTAAATATTGAGGGTATAAAAAAGTGGTATTGGGTAAAAATGGGAGATATCTAGTAAAAATAACTTCTTTTTTAATTGAAAATATGTATTGAGAGGGGGTTCAACAAGAAGAATTTTGGAAGATAGTTATTAATATCTACTAAAATTAAATGACACATGCTATGTAGCAAGTTTACTAAGTAAAAACTCAAAAAAAAATAATAAATATGAATAATCTAATTTTTTTATCAAAACTTCTCTCAACCATCAATTTTGATTTTTACTTTGAAGTTTTTTAAGACACTATTTTTTTTTATAGCAAAAAGTTCTCTCAACCATCAATTTTGATTTTTACTTTAAAGTTTTTTAAAACACTATTTTTATATAGCAAAAAGTGATAGACTGACTCCCAAAAATATTCCCAAATAATGATAAATTCTCCATTTCTCATTTCTCAATTCTATATATATATATATTCAACCATGTTAATCTGTTCTCAACACCAATCAATCAATCAAAAGATAGATTATACCACCAATCAATCAAAAGTTCGATTATGGAGATTTTGTGTCAAAGGAATTCCAAAGTCTTCACTAATGATGCATGCCGGCATCTTGATAGATATATGTGCTAACACATTTTTATTTGAAAGGGCTCTCTTAAATAAAAGGAAAGTTGAAGCATTATTGATAGGGATTTCACCATCATAGAAACAATATAAAAAATATTGTACCTTAAGGGTACTCAATTTCCAATTGACTTGCAATGATCTAAACAAGACGATGAATCATCTTCTTTATGAAACCAAAATGCTTGGTAAAGGAAAGAATACTTTATTAAAACAAAAATCCAAAATGCTTGGTAAAGGAAAGAATACTTTATTAAAGAAAAAATCCCCGAGAAAGGAAAAAATCACGAGTTTAAGGAAACTAAAGGACCGTGATTGAAGATTTACTAAGAATTTGAGATTAGACATAGGTTTTGACTTTGGTTGGACATTATATGTTGTGTAGGGTTATTTACTATTATAACTGTTAATTTGCGGTAATTTGCGGTTGAGAACGTTGAAAGGTACAGGTTGAGAACGTGTGTCTCCAATATACTGAACGCTTGTCCTCAATATAAAATGTTTGTGGTAATCCGTGTGTGGTAATATGAAATGTTTGACTGTATTAGGTTGATAAATGGAACGTGGCAATTACATATCCTTACAGTAATTTTTTAATGTGATTAGGTAAATGTTAAAAAGTAAACATGTTAACGAATGCCTTGATAAATGCAAGAAAGTTATAAACAATAAATCTGATCCATTGATTTTCATCTTCAATGCATAGCCATCATATTAGGGTTTAAGGTTAAATAAGGTTAAAAGATCATTAATTGTGCCCATTGTCAATAGGTGTACGTCTTTCAACGTAATAACTTTCTGACTACTTTAAACAAAATGAAAATGAAGTTAATCTTAAAAAGGGACAATTTTTTTTACAGAATTGTGGAATTGTTGAATTATTAAATTTTAATATGAAATTTAAAAAAAAAAATGAAAATTATTTATAAGGTTAAAATGTGTAAAATTATATATTTTATTATCAAAATTTTAATTCTTATTCCATTAAATTGTGATGAAGATTTTTTTAATATAATTTAATCAATTTGTCTCAAAAATAAACCAACAAAAAAGAAATGTTAAATGATCACGTGAATGGTCGTCATAAATGACGGACTGTCTCGTTCACTTGAAAGAAACAAAAAATGCTTCACCCACGAATCACGATCACATTTTGTATCCGATAAGATTTTGGCCAAAGTGCTTGGCTTAGGTTTAGGCCACGACACAGTTGCAGTTGGACATTAAATGACTTTTTTGTGTTGTTCCTTTGTTGTCTATTTTTCTGATTACAATATGTTTAACTCCGCATTGCATTCTGACAATCCGGATATACCTCTCTCTGATTAGGTTAGATTGAATGGTGGGGTTAGAATGTGGAGTGGGTTAATTGGGAGCAATTTTGTTTTTCGAGTTATTTTTCTTGCAGGTTTTTTCGTGGTTAGTTTTTAAATTTTTGGTTAATCTAGAACTCTGATCAATTTTCTGGGTATTTGGGTTGGTTTAAAATGGGGCATAATTACCCGGATAAGGATCTGAATTACATAGAATATTGATCTATGAGAAACTCAAACTACCCCTGAAAATTTGGCCAGATTCAAACCTATTTTTTTACCTGAAAAGTAAAACTCGGAAGGAAGATTGCCACTGCTAGACCCTCTAATCATACAATATATGCACTCAGAAGCAATCTAATTCAGAATGTGCAAGGCTTTGACATATATTTGATGTTGCATTTAACATCATCTTCACCATTATAGATATACGGTATTCATAGACATACCACTGACTTAAATTGATTGCAGATTTCGTCTATTAAATCAGTGTTAAAAAAAGTTGATTACATTTAACATTACTCCATTACTCCATATCCATTAAATGGATGAAATCTACAATCAAGATAAAGATTGTTATTAATAACTAATACACCAATAAGATTTGTATGCCTATGCCCCTTCCCGATATATGATGCTCATAGAGAGCCTAAACATCAATGAGGTTCTTACGCCCATTCCAACATAAAAAGCTAGAATGAGTGAGAGCTTGGAGGAGGATAAGAGCAGCCAGTAGTCCTGGCATAAAAGAATGGAAAAATCTAAATGTTTTAAGATTTAGAATTTTTTTACATTTGTTATCTAAATTTCATTATTAAAAAATGTGTTATTTAAATTTCATTATTAAAGAATTGTTGGAATTGCAAATTTTATTTTTATTGAATTTTTATTTTTATTGAATTTTTATTTTTTATTATAAAATTGAATTCAATACACTTTAAAAAAAAATCTCTATACTTCTGGTTTGTACAATTCTATTAATATATGCTAATATGCTATTCCAATAATTCTTGAAAACTTTTAACTAAATTTTAAGCAAAATTTGAAAACGAAGTACAGAAAAGATCCAAATCATATCAAAGCATGTTTCATGCACAAAGATATCTTGTTAACTTCTCAACAACCACCACTTCCCTAACCAAGGGAATCATCAAAATATTTCAACCACTGCCATTGCCCATTCCATTCTGATAAACCAATAAAAATAGTAAAGAATTTATAACATTGGAGCAGGAACTGTAGAAGATGATCTTTCACTGAACTGAGAGGACACATCCTCTACAAGCATAGAATGAACAATGTACGAAGCGCTGAGAAACCCTCCAGTGCTGCAGAAGCTTCAGGACAAGCTGGAACGCGTAGTTGGAATGAAGCGTATGGTACGCGAGTCTGATCTTCCTCGTCTCGTTTATTTGCAAGCCGTGGTGAAAGAAACGCTCAGACTCCACCCAGCAGGGCCTTTTGCGATTCACTCGTCTCTGGAGGACTGCACTGTTTTGGGCTATGAAATCCTCAGAAACACTCTCATTTATTTTAATCTTTGGGCGATTGGTAGAAACCCTAAGTCATGGGGGAGGATGCCCAAAGTTTCAAGCCCGAAAGATTTCTCTTTGAAGCAGAAGTTGGCTTGATCCACAGAACTCATGAAAACTTTGAGTGGCTTGCGTTCGGAGCAGGGAGGAGAGGATGCCCCGGGCAGCAATTGGCAACGCTTGTTATAGAGTAAGAGGTGGCGCAGCTCTTGCACTGTTTCAACTGGAAGCTTCCCGTGAATGGGCAGGAATTGGACATGACTGAAAAGTTTAATGGACTCACTCTACCCAGAGCGCATGAACTCTTGGTTCTTCCGACTCCTCGTCTTCCAGTGCTGTAATTAGTATTGTTAACTGTGGACAACTGTTGTAATTACAGTATACAAGTATTGTTTTTACAGTAGATTAGAACCTGTTGACGTGCTTTGTCTTTATAAAGAACCCTTGCACAATGGAATGCCCCGTGCATTCAAAGTTTGCTTATTTAGCCGAGAATTTGTTAATTAGGTACATTTTGTGCTCAGGATCAGTTTTCAACATTTTACAATGGCAATTTTGTTTTGGCCTGTTTAAAGGTATCTACGATCCTTCGATTTAGTCGATTTCGTTCGTGCAGTATCGCTAATCTTCAAATCAATTAGTTGAACCAGCATTCAATTGTAACGTGTATCAATCAATTAGTTGAACCAGCATTCAATTGTAACGTGTATCAATTGTAGTGTGATTTAGAAGTATCGAAACTTTGTTTTTTTTTTTCAATAGAAAATTAGATCAAAATTATATTAAGATATAACTTCTTTTATATAATATCATCCATGGCCAAGTTCAGTGTTGACTGATAATTAGGTGGTAAATAGGAAGAACAATCATAGTTCATACAGCTCCCACAGGAGACAAAAGGTCATAAAGCACTACCATCAAAGATAAACTTTCATAAGAAGGTACTGTTCAATCTTAAACAAATCACAGTAAAAATTGTTTTGAAAAACTAAATGAAATTCAGAACATAGCCAGATGCTTCAATGGACCTGCCCCTGGAGGCTCCCAATGATAATAAGTTATCTTGCCTTCATACTAAAGGAGAGCTTGTTTAGAAAGTTGATATGCTTCTTTGTTGAATTCTCTGTAGATGTGGTAGAAGCTAATAGCTTGAAATTTTTTAATTAGTTCTTTAGTTCTGGAATCACCCATCGCTTGAAGTTTTGCGAGAGATAGATGACTAGCTAATGTAAGAGTGGTCCATATACTCAAGAGCTCAGCCAGTATTAAAGAGTGGTCCATATACTCAAGAGCTCAGCCTTAGTATTAAAGAGTGGTCCATATACTCAAGAGCTCAGCCTTAGTATTAGTTCCTTCACCACAATTTAGATACCATCTATAAACTAAGGAATCAAAGGTTTTAATAACTCCCCCTGCTCCAAAAACTTTCCTATCACTCTGAGCTGCACCATCAAAAAAAGTGATAGAAAATCCTTCTGAATGAGCTGCACCATCAAAAAAAGTGATAGAAAATCCTTCTGAATGAGTGACCAGGCATTCTCTGATGGGGGCGCAAACTTGAGACGAAGGTTGTTTCTTGTAGAGTCCCAAAACCTTAATAAGCACAGATTGATATGAAGGGGCATCACTTTCAAATATAGCTATGTTCCTTTCGATCCAAATAAACCAACAAATAGTAGCTGGAAGAGTTGGAGACACCTATTTATCTTTAATCCAAATATAAAAATAATCTGAAAGTGTCTTACCTTCCCAAATCCTTTTATGATTTTGAATAGATTTGATTCTATTCCAAACCTTCTTCGTAAGCATACAATCAATAAAAAAATCATTGACATCCTCTGAGCATCTTTTACATAAGACACACATGCTTGGGCCTTCCCATCCCTTTCTCTGTAAGATGTCCCAAGTAAGAATTTTTGATCCGTCGCCAATAAGACGAAGATTTTAATCTTAAGTTGAATATCCCACTTCCATATTTTATGCCTCCAACTATTTAGAACCAAAAAATTAAAAGTAGAGAATAGAGCCAGGTGAGAATTTTTAATAGAGAGGGTACCAGAAGAGTTACCTCCAGTCCACATGAGCTTATATGGAGTATCTATGATCTTTGCTCCAGCTCCAATAATTTTTTTCCGAAAAATATCCCATTCTTTCGCAAGGTTACCAATCAATTCTAGGTCTGAGCTTCTGATCTAGTTCCCAAAACAATTGGGAGAATCTTGTTGAGTCGATGCTTGGGCTAGAACCGATATATTTTTCATATGAAGGCAATTGATAAGATCCTCAGATAGTAGTTCTTAGTTTCCCATCCCCAAGATATGATCTCTGCCTAAAGAGATTAGGTGACTAGAACCCGGCAACCAACTAAGTCAGTGAGTGATTAAATGAACAGAATTTAAAAGACTATTCCAAATCCTAGAGGGAGAGTTCTGTTTGAAGGAGGAAAAATGAAACCAATTGATAAGGGTTGTATTCTGAAGATACTTGTCCTTGATAATTTTGTGCCAAATTCCATCTCGATTAAGGACACGCCAGAGAGAATTTGCATTTAGAGTTGTATTGAAATTAATTAAATTTCGAAAGCCCCAGCCGCCATAGGATTTAGGACGAGATAATATATCCCATCTGCAAAGGTGCTAATGATTGGTCTCACTATTCCCCTTCCATAAAAAATTGAACATTAATTTTTGAATCTTATTAAGAACTGTGCACGGGATAAGATCCAGAAACCTCCAGTAAATCGGTTGGCTCTCCAGAACTGATTTCAGAAGGATGTATCAACCTCCCAATGATAACCAATTATTGCACGAGACGCCAATCTTTTTCTCCATTTTTATAATTAACCAGTTCCAATCCGCCGCCCGCTGCACACCAGTCTTTAAGTGATAACCCAAGTATTTGAAACCTATAACCAAAGCTAAAAAAGTATATGGAAGAACAGATTTAAAAGGAGTAAGATCCAACTCTGAAATGTCTTCATAATGTAGTGTTGTTTTTGAAACATTAACTTGAAGACCTGAAGCTTTACAGAATAAAACAATAAGTTTTTCAATTTCCAACCACTCTAGTAAATCAGCCTTCGTCAAGATTAAGATATCATCGACGAAGAATAAATGGAGAATGTTAATCATTCTGGAAACTTTGATACCTGAGAGCTCTGGAAACTTTGATACCCATGGAGACATTCTGATGATAGGCAAAGTAATTGCTAGACAGAAAAATTTGTCACTTCTTAATGTTTATGGGCCATGCTCAGATAGGAATTCCTTTTGGGATCTTGTGGCGGATAGTGGTCTAATGTCTTTTGAAAAATTGATCATAGCAAGAGATCTTAATATTACCCTTTCATCTGATGAGGTTTGGGGAGGTTCTATCTCTTCTCGTTCTTTGGCATATTATTACAACTTATTATTACAATCAAAGAATTTAGTGGACTTACGGCCAGACAAGGTGGTTCCAACCTGGCGCAATGGTCATAAAGGAGCTCATGATATTGTAAAGATACTTGACAGATGCATAGTATCTGAAGGTTTATTATCTGTGTGTGGCCTATATCGCACTTGGGTAGAGTATCCATTTATCTCTGATCATGCTCCTATAATATTTCAGATGGATATTATGTTGAAGTATAAACCGTATCCTTTTAAACTCAACCCTCTCTGGTTGCTAGAAGAGGATTATAAAGAGATAGTTTTTTAGGTGTAGAAGAATCCTAAATTCAATTCTGAAGTGGGATGCCAACGTAGATTGGTATGGAAACTAAAGGAATAAAAAAGGAAGACTAAATAATGGGTGAAGTAGAGAGATACAAAATTATTACTTCGCATGGAGTCTCTGGAATCACAAATTAGAGATACTTTTCTGAGTGGGTAAAAAGCAGTGATCAAAACACAAAATTCTTTCACCATTTCGCAAATCACAGATGCATACAGATATATCTGGGATATTATTTATGAAGATGGCATTGGGCACTCAAGTTAGAAAGAAATTAAGGATGGGGTTGTTCAATACTTCAAAAAAAAATTCAAAGCTCACGTTAATTCCTTTACAAATGAACATGTTCAAGTTACTAATATTTTCTCCAGGGTGTATTTGATGAGGAGGAAAATACTCTTTATGATCATGTTACTTTAGATGAGGTAAAATATGTCTTATCCCTATTAAAAAGAGATAAGAGTCCATGCCTTGATGGATGTACAATGGAATTATTTTCCACTTTTTCGATTTGGTTGGTGAAGACCTTGTTTAGACGATTGAAGAATCAAGGAGAAATGTATCTATAATGGGAAGCCTGAACTCAACTTTTCTAGCCCTTGTCCCAAAAGAAAACAAATTTACATATTTCGGGGATTATAGGCCAATCTCCTTATGTATATGTGTTACGAATTGATTTCTAAAGTCATTTCGAATCACATTAAACTTATTCTGTCTAGCAATTTCTCAGAGGAACAATTAGGTTTTTTGAAAGGTAAGAGGATACAAGATGCTATTGGTACATCTCATGAATTTCTACATAGTATAAAAAAAAAAACCAGTAAAATCTTTGGTTCTCAAAATGGACTTACCCATGGGTTTTGGCATTCAAGTGACAAAGTGGATTTCTTCAAGAGTGGTAGTGGTTTGCGTTAGGGCCATCCACTTCCTTGTTACTTTTTATCATGGTAATGAAAGGATTCAGTCTCTTATTATTATTATTATATATATATATATATATATATATATATATATATATACTAATCAAGTATGGATTTGGATTATTCGATGGGTGGAGGGGGTCCCTTGTTCCACAAACAAGGAGGTTTCATACACCAATTTGGTGTGGCTGTGACCTTAAAAATGAATTATATATATATATATGCTAATCAAGCATGGATTTGGAAATCAAATTATTTTAATAGTTAGGAGGAAGTTTTTTTTTTTAAATTAATTGTTTTTAGCGTGTATCAATTGTGATTTAAAAGTATCTAAACTAATCACGCATGGATTTGGAAGTCAAATTAGTTTAATAATTGTGAGGAAGTTGTGTGTGTGTGTTTTTTTTAATTAATTATTAATAATTATATATTGTATGTGATTTAGAAGTATCTAAAATAATCACGCATGGATTTGGAAGTCGAATTAGTTTAATAGTTGCGAGGAAGTTGTGTTTTTTTTTTTTTAAATTAATGGATTAATAATTATATATAGTGTGTGATTTAGAAGTATTTAAAATAATTAAGCATGGATTTGGAAGTCGAATTAGTTTAATAGGTGTGAGGAAGTTGTGTTTTTTTTTTTTTTAATTAATTATTAATAATTATATATAGTGCGTGATTTAGAAGTATGTAAAATAATCACGCATGGATTTGGAAGTAGAATTAGTTTAATAGTTGTGAGAAAGTTGTGTTTTTTTATTTTTATTTTTAAATTGATTATTAATAATTATATATATAGTGTGATTTAGAAGTATCTAAAATAATCATGCATGGATTTGGAAGTTCAATTAGTTTAATAGATTTTAGGAAGTTGTTGTTTTTTTTTTTTTTTTTAATAATTATATATAGTCCCATAGCACAAGAAATGTAAAGAAAATTCCCATCGCATTCGTTGTTATCACGCGTCAATAGCACGAAAGTATCTAAAATAATCACTCAATAGATTTGGAAGTCAAATTAGTTTAATAGTTGTGATCACTGGTTTCTAGACAGAGGTTTTGCTTCTGGACCTCTTCTGACGTAGCCGGACGCCTAGCCTTGTCGGAATACTAGTAAGTACGCACCTCTTCTGACGTAGCCGGACGCCTAGCCTTGTCGGAATACTAGTAAGTAACGCATCTTGGTCGTTCCATAGCCCAGCTTTGTTCATCCCACCACAATAGTTCGCACACTTCCGAACCATGTGGGTGGCAGTTGGAAATGGAATCTTTGTTTCCTGTCCACCAATGCCAATGAATCAATGAGAAAGTTGTGTGTTTTTTGTTTTTTTATTTTAAATTAATTATTAATAATTTTATATATGGTGTGATTTAGAAGTATCTGAAATAATTAATTTTTTAATTATAAATTTCAATCTTAAGACCAAGAATTAAAGATGTTGACATATTTTTGGTCTTACACTCAAATGAATGAATGAGATGTAATCTTCATAACATCCTAGCAAGATGAAGACTTGAAGCCATCAATTTTACTCTAAATCATGCAAAATAAGTTCTATGATTAACAATATTTTAAGACATTTTACTTATATTTAGGGATTATTTTAATTTATGGACAGTTGGATGGGAGTGATATATAGAGGGCGATTTGATGATGAATCTGCGCATGTGTACACTCATTTATTTCTTTTGGGCTTCCCTCGAAAATTTTAAATTAATCCATTGTCACATCAATATTTACAAATTGTAATGATCTGATATCCGTAGATTTGCAATTAATTTCATTTAAAAGGAAAAAAAATCTAATAGATTCGAATACCTGTAGCGATAAATTACAAGGTCTTAAAACTCTTCCTTTGTGCACAGTGATTCCATTGTTAAATGAATATATACAAATTGTAAAGATTTATCAATTTGATTTTATATCTGTAAATTGCAATTACTTCATATCAAAGAGTCTTTCCAAGAAAAGACTCTTTGATCTGCATTATTCTTTCAAAAATCCTTTACTAGATTAGGAACCTAGCTTTTGCACTCTAACTTCTAGCTGTAAGCCTCATCTTTGATACTAATATGATGGATAAAGAAAATAAATACATTGCTACAACTGAAAAAATCCATAAGAAAACATATAGGAATTACACAATGAACTAAATCTTTCAAAATATGACTCATTTCATTGCTTCTACTAAAGACATATAAATGTAAACAAAATTCTTTTAGAGAAATTTTGGAAAGATCTAAATAGATTTATCTAGAACTAAGTTAACTAAACTCTAAATATATTTTATATGTTTATGAAAGATTTCATTATAAAAAAAATAAATTTGATGAAAATTTTATTTCATTATAAAATAAAAATAAAAAATAATATATACAAAGACAACACCATGGCATGAAATAATCTATCACCTTTGTGACACTGAAAGGGTTGAAGATGAAAAACATGAAAATCACTTTCTTCTAGAGTGCCCTTGGATGAAAACGTTAGTTGTATGAGAACACATTGGTTGTGTGAATCTATCCACAAAAACAATACCACGATATCGATCACACTTAGTCATAAACGAATTTTAGTTAAATGTTTTACTACTATAAATTAGAATTGTTCTTAACCCCTTGTTTTACATTTTCCTGATACTTGCAATTTGCAACACCAAAATGCAAAATGCGTAAATGTATAAATACATGCTCTAATTTTATATATGCTTATATGCTTTGTTACAATGATGAACAAAGTAACATTGGAATATGACGAAGATAGTAACATTGCAATCTGTTGAACATAGTAAGGTCACAATGTGATGAACATAAGTTGACATTACAATGTGACGGACATAGGTATGTAGTCACAATGTGGATAGTAACATGGCAATGTGATGAACATAAATAGACATCACAATGTGTCATATCACCACGTCGTCACAATGTGACGAAAATTTCCTCATGTTGCAATGTGACACACATATCTGAACATCACAATGTGACAAACATTTTCAGATGTCAGAATCTGTCAAACAAAGTAACGTTGCAACATTTCAAACAAAGTAACGTCACAATAAGGGACAAACATATAACGTTGCAATGTGATGAACATAGTAACGTCACAATATGAAGAACATAACAATGTTTCAATCTACCAAACATAGTAACAATGCAATGTGACGAACATAGGCATGTCGTTAAAATGGGGATAGTAAAGTCACAATGTGATGAACATAAACATACATCACAATGTTTCGTACATCACCCTATCATCACCATATGATGAACATTTCCTCATTTTCTAATGTGACGCACATATCTTGACATCGCAATGTGACATGCATTTCCAAATGTCACAATGTGTCAAACATAGTAATTTTGCAATTGAACAAACATAGTAACGTCGTTATGTGATGAACATATACAGACGTTGAAATGTGACGAACATACAAGTAAATCACAATTTGATAAACATTTTCAAACGTTTAAATGTGTCAAAAATAGTAATGTTTCAATCTACGAAACATAGTAACATCGCAATGTGATGAACATATACAGATGTCACAATGTGATGAACATATAGGAAAATCGTAATGTGTCAAACATTTAGAGACATCACAATCCAATGAACATAGCCTTGTCATAGTAATGTAACAAACATAGGCCTATCATCACAATACAATGAATATATCTTCACATTGCAATGTGGCACACGTGTCCCGACGTCGGATTGTGATAGACATTTCCAAACGTTGCACTGGGATGAACAAAACCCATTGTTGCAATGTGATGTACACAACCCAATGTGCGAATGTGGCAAATGTAGACCAACATTGTAATGAGACGAACATTTCCTGACATTGCAATGCGATGAACATAACCCACTCTCGAACTATGACAAACCTATTCCAACGCCATAATGTGAGAGACAAAAATCCTTCGTCGTAATTTAATGACCATAACCTTACGATTTCATGTGACAAAAATTTAATGACCATAACCTTACGATTTCATGTGACAAACAAAAGTTGATGTCACAATGTGACAAACAAAAGTTGATGTCACAATGTGACAAACAAAACCTGATGTCGCAATGTGACAAACAAAAGTTGATGTCACAATGTGACAAACAAAACCTGATGTCGCAATGTGACAAACAAAACATGATCAACATTGCAATGCAATAGTTCCATAGGAAACTATGGTTAAACATAATCAACATGACCCACCATAATTAGATCCACATGGTCAACAAAGTTCAAATATTTTGTTTGGAAATTAAATTACTGGTTTTTGTAAGACCAAAAAGCAGAAAGCATAAATGCATGTACTCTAGTTTTATATATGCTTATTTGGAAGGGATATACTTTATAGTTCAAGATCATATGCTATCAATGTCCTTAGAATAAGTATGAATCTAAGTTTGTTTCTATGTAATATATCAGATCAGTTTAAAGCTACTATCTTTTTCACAAAGGACACACTTGGTTACAGTTTTTTTGTAAACTTCACCAACACTTCCTTTTCGTAATGTCTTGAACACTAGCCAAGCTTGTTATGCGATGAACATGCCCTCGACGTTGCAATTTGATGAACAATACTGAATGTTACGATGTGATGCACATATTAATGTTGCATTGTGTTGAACATAGTATCGTCACACACTGATAAACAAAGTAATGTTGGAATATGTCGAAGATAGTAACGTTGCAATTTGTTAAACATAGTAACGTCACAATGTGATGAACATAGATTGGCATATCAAAGTGACGAACATAGGCATATCATCACAATATAACAAATCTAAACATGCATCGCAATGTGTCACACATCACCCTGTCATCGCAATGTGCAGACATTTCCTCATGTTGCAATGTGACACACATATCCCAACGTCACAACGTGACAAAATTTTCCAAACGTCGGAATGTGTTGAGCATAATTACGTTGCAATCTACCAAAGATAGTAACATCACAATAAGGGATGAACATACAACGTTGCAATGTGACAAACATAGTAGCATCGCAATGTGATGAAGATAGTAACATTGCAATCTGCCAAACATAGTAACATCGTAATGTGATGAACATAGGCATGCCATTGAAATGTGGATAGTAATGTCGTAATGTGGTGAATGTAAACACACGTCACAATGTGTCGCACATCGCCCTATCGTCACAATATGAAGAACATTTCCTCATATTCCAATGTGACGCATATATCCCAATGTCGCAATGTGACAAACATTTCCAAATGTCACAATGTTTCGAACATAGTAATGTTGCAATTGAGCCAACATAGTAACATCACTATGTGAAAAACATATATGTATGTTGCAATGTGACGAACATATACTGAAGTCGTAGTTTGATAAACATTTCCAAATGTCCCAATGTGTCAAAGATAATAATGATGCAATCTACCAAAGATAGTAACATCGCAACGTGACGAACATATACAGACATCGCAATGTGACGAATGTATATGGACTTCACAATGTGATGAACATTTACGAACATCACAATCTGACAAACATAGCCTTGTCATAACAATCTCACAAACATAAATGGACATCGCAATGTGACAAACATAGCCCCGTGGTCGCAATGTGATAAATATATCTTCACGTTTCAATGCGGTACACATGTCCTCACGTCACATTGTGATAGAAATTTCCAAACATCGCAATGGGACGAACAAAACATACTGTCGTAATGTTATGTACACAACCCAATGTGCGAATGTGACAAACCTAAACCAACATTGCAATGAGACGAACATTTCCCGACATCGCAATGTGACGAACATAACCCACTATCGAACTATGAAAAACCTATTCCAACGCCATAATGTGAGAAACAAAAACCCTTCATTGTAATTTGGTGACCATAATCTTACGATGTCATGTGACAAACAAAAACTAATGTCATAATGTGACGAACAAAACTTGATCTCGTAGTGTGATGAACAAAACATAATGAACATTGCAATTCAGTGACATCATAGTAAACTATGGTTAAACATAATCAACATGGCCCACCATAATCAGATCCACATGGTCAATGAAGGTCAAACATGGGCATGGTCGACCATAATAAACCCCAGTCAACCATGGTCATGGTCAAAGGAAAGACTTAGTTACTATCTTTTTCACAGAGGAAACACTTAGTTACATTTTTTTTGTAAAATTTACCAAGACTTCCTTTTCGTAATGTCTCGAACACTAACCAATCTTGTTATGCGATGAACAGGACCTCAACGTTGCAATTTGATGAAAAATATTGAATGTTACAATGTGATGTACATAGTAATGTTGCATTATGTCGAACATAGTATCGTCACACAGTGACGAACAAAGTAATGTTGAAATATGTCGAAGATAGTAACGTTGCAATCTGCTAAACATAGTAACGTCACAATGTGATGAACATATATTGGCATATCAAAGTGACGAACATAGCCATATCCTCACAATGTAACAATGATAAACATGTGTTGCAATGTGTCGCACATCACCCTGTCAGTGCAATGTGCAGACATTTCCTCACATTGCAATGTGACACACATATCCCAACGTCGCAACGTGACAAACATTTCCAAACCTCGCAATGTGCTAAACATAATTACGTTTCAATATACCAAACATAGTAACCTCACAATAAGGGATGAACACACAATGTTGCAATATGACGAACATAGTAACGTCACAATGTGACGAACATAGTAACATTGCATTATGCCAAACATAGTAACATCATAATGTGATGAACATAGGCATGCCATCGAAATGTGGATAGTAATGTCTCAATGTGGTGAACGTAAACACACGTCACAATGTGTCGCACATCACCATGTCGTTGCAATATGATGAACATTTCCTCATGTTCCAATGTGACGCATATATCCTGATGTCGCACTGTGACAAACATTTTCAAATGTCACAATGTGTCGAACATAGTAACGTTGCAATTGACCCAACATAGTAACATCGCTATGTGACAGACATATACGGACGTTGCAATGTGACGAACATATATGGAAGTCGCAGTTCGATAAACATTTCCAAATGTCCCAATGTCTCAAAGATAATAATGTTGCAATATACCAAAGATAGTAATGTCACAATGTGACGAACATATACCAACATCACAATGTGACAAATGTATATGAACATTGCAATGTGACGAACATTTACGAACATCGCAGTGTGACAAACATAGCCTTGGCATAACAATGTCACAAACATAAATGGACATTGCAATGTGACAAACATAGCCATGTGGTCACAATGCGATGAATATATCTTCACGTTGCAATGTGGTACATATGTTCTCACGTCGTATTGTGATAGACATTTCCAAATGCCACAATGAGACAAACACAACATACTGTCGCAATGTTATGTACACAACCCAATGTGTGAATGTGACAAACCTAAACCAACATTGCAATGAGACGAACATTTCCCGACATCACAATATGACGAACATAACCTACAATCGAACTATGAAAAACCTATTCCAATGCCATAATGTGAGAAACCAAAACCCTTCATTGTAATTTGGTGACCATAATCTTACGATGTCATGTGACAAGCAAAAACTGATGTCATAATGTGACAAACAAAACTTGATGTCATAGTGTGACGAACAAAACATAATGAACATTGCAATTCAGTAACATCATAGTAAACTATGGTTAAACACAATCAACATGGCCCACCATAATCAGATCCACATGGTCAACGAAGGTCAACCATGGGCATGGTCGACCATAATAAACTCTAGTCAACCATAGTCATGGTCAACCATAGTGAACCTTTCCTTCCCAATGTGAACCAAGGTCTACCAAACTTAACCATGGTCATGGTCAACCATAGTGAACCTTTCCTTTCCATCCTCAACCATATTCATTCTCAATCAAAGTATAAATGTATTAATACTGTAATTATACATTATTAATGTATTACTACTTTAATAATGTATTTATTAAGGTATTAATGCTTTAAAATGCATTTATTACTATATTATTACTTTAATAATGTATTAATATTTTAATTTTTACATTACATTAATATTTATACTTTATTAATGTATTAATATTGTATTAAGTCAATGTATTACTACTTTATTAAAGTATTACTTTATCATTGTATGAATACTTTATTAATATTTTAATGTATTAACACTTTAGTATTGTATTTATTAATGCATTTAATATATTAAATTTAGGAACTATATATTTTTTATTGTTACTTTAATAACTTATTAAACATGTATCACTTCATTAGTGTATTAATACTTTAACAATGTATTATTGGATATTAAATAAATGTATTAATTAATTAAATT
>JZKD02S1673800.1:612922-626123 GCA_000966675.3 Picea glauca
GGTATCAATTAGGTTTTTTTTATAATTAAATTGAAGATTTTTACTGAATGAGGAATTTTCTAACAGTAAATACCTTTCGGCGTTTTCCAGCCTCGAGTTAGAGGCTGTGCTAGTTATATATGTAGTGTGATTTAGAAGTATCTAAAATAATCACGCATGGATTTGGAAGTCCAATAGTTGTGAAGAAGATGTGTTTTTTATTTTTATTTTTAAATTATATATATATATAACATGGAATAAGTTTTAATTTTTTATTTACACGTTTCCAAACATATTTATTATAAGTGTTTTAAAATTCCGACCCAGATGAAAATAAAAACCATAAGATCTTATAAAGCCTTTCCTCCTAAATAACTTAACATAAGTAGATTGTAAGGTAGGTCTTGAAAAAAAATTAAGAAAATTGAAATATTACACCGAATATAAAATTTAACAGCTATAAAAACAGAGAGGTTGCTTGATACGGTGAAGCTAAGTGGCACAAAGAACTCTATGAAGAGCCTTGCAGTGTGGAAGCCTGGAGGGCCCATCCCATCAAGAGCAAGGGGAATGATTCCATAAATTTCATATTTTTTATTTTTATTATTTTCATGAAATTTTAATTTAGATGTTTCTGAAGTTCAAAATATTAAATTATTTAAACACTAAAAATATTGTATATCATTTTTTTTTCTTCTAATATAAAGTTAACTTAAATTTTCAATCATAATAAATATAATAATAAAATAAATTAGTTTAAAAATTAATTTTAATTTTTAACTCTATTTTTAAAAATAAAAAAATTGCTAATTTTTAATGGATATATAATATTTTCAAATTAAAATAAATCTATATTGATTTATATCTTAAAAAAATAATGAAGAAACATAAATGTTATAATATTTGTTTTTTTGCAATCATCATCAAAATTTGATTGTGGAATCTAATGTTTACAATTTCAACAATTCTAATAAATTTTTGAATTTTGGATAAAAATATTTTAAAAGGTGGTAGTTTTCACAAGAAAGTATATTTCCCTTATGGTAATAAATGAAATTATCTTTAGTAGGGTTATGTAGGTTTTAGTAATGTCTAACCATAATTCCCGATAAAACCAAATACTATCCCGTGTTATGTAGAAGGCTAACTTATTTTTTAAAATTAATTTCTAGCCAGTATTATTTATTTTAGATACTTTTACTTGAACATGTATAAGGTTCAAGAATTCCTATTTAGTAGTCTCTCAGTTTTTTACCATCATACTTTCACTGAAGATATGTACACCAATGATCAATTGATACCCTCCACATACCTTCTAACCTTTTCTTTAGTAGCCTTTTAATAGAATTATGTAGGAATTGAAGAGTTTCTAAATAAAGCATAGTATCCTTATAGCAAGGATACTTTGATAATATTGCAGAAAATTTGTCCTTTAATTTCTCTCAGCCAATTTCCAATTCATTCTTTTATAATTTAGTCTTTTAATTGGCCCACCTCTCACTTAGTTCAATTTGATTAAACATCATTTTCATGAGAAGGATAGACACATAAGTAACAGTGTGGGTAGAGAGCATATAGTACCATGGAAACTACTTTAACCAAGGAAAATGCATTCTTCTTCGATATATAATTTCATGAGAAGGATAGACACATAAGTAATAGTGTGGGTAGAGAGCATATAATACCACACATGGGAAACTATTTTAACCAAGGAAAATGCATTCTTCTTCGATATACAAAATTTTAGTTCATAATATTTTGGGATACTAGATAGTAATATTTAAGGAAGCTCAAATTCACAACTCTTTTTTTTCCTCATTCTTTTGTAGTAAAATTTCAACCAAGGTATATTCAAAAGAAAAAAGAATAAATAATAATTTCTAAGTATAAATAATAAATTCTTTAGTAGGATCAATACTTACCAAGACATAAGAAAATGGAATAGATTATTTGACATCAAAAGTTGTGTTAGGATATTTAGACACTTAGGAGTTAGTTTTAATATCAACTTTGTATAATGTGTCTTTAGGAAAAGTGATATGTAAACTATTGTGGATATTCCACTAGAACAACTTATCACAACATATTTTATATTATGATGAGATATTTTATAATGCAAGTTTACTTCCTTGATATCATATTTATTATCACTAGCTTATTTCTCAAATTTCTGAAAACAATTGAAAAAGAAAATGAAGAAAAATCAAATGAGCACACCATCCACACAATTGAATACAAGATGTATCCTAGGACATCCAACATGTGAAAAAACCCAGCTAGAAGGTGAGGCCTATTCTTTTGTCTCTTTTTTTTAGCTACAAAATTCAAGTAAAAAGAAATGGGGCACTCACTTTGGATTTCCCTTTGACATTGTCGCTTGAATGACTACTGCATAGTATTTTCCCTCCTCTTTTGTGCTCTCAAATGCCACCCCTAGATGCTCTTGTCAACTATGGAAGAAGTACATAACTAAATGATGGAATCCCTTATTGATCCAGGTAGATATTGGTGGCCATCAACCTATTCCAACTCGTTGATCTTGATAGTTTTTAGTTCAACATGTTTCTCTGTAATGATGAAATTTCTTTGTAATTATGGGTTCCACACTTCTAAGGCTGTCCTAAAGAAATACATAACATCCAGGTGGATATTGGTGGCCTTCCACCTATTCCAATTGGCTTATTTTGGAATTTTTCATGTCAATACATCTTTATTTACTGTTTGGGCCGTTTTGGGGCCCTAAACAATTTTTTTTGGCATTCCATAGTCAAACTATAGATATAGTCAAATTTTAATGACATAATGTGTAGTTCTCGAAAACACCTTTCCAATGGGTTGTTACATGCCTAAAACGGAGGTCGTATGAAAAATTTACGACCCTGAGAAGTTGAGGTACCAACTTACCAATCGAGGCCCACATAAATTTTGGTGTTTCATATCCTAGGGTTAGGTTTTTTGATGTCTAGGATTTTCACATTCATGAGTAATGTTAAAAAGGCCTCTGGAGC
This sequence comes from Picea glauca, assembly GCA_000966675.3. Taxonomy (NCBI): domain Eukaryota; kingdom Viridiplantae; phylum Streptophyta; class Pinopsida; order Pinales; family Pinaceae; genus Picea; species Picea glauca. Next base: position 615,910 of record JZKD02S1673800.1, read on the forward strand.
CTCATTGTAATCATTTTTCTTAGACGAATGTATGTAGTAGTCACATCTCTTCTCAGAGACAACAACCACCATTCGAGCAAGTTTTTTTCGGTTCTACAGTTTTATAGTTTCAACCTATTTTCTTTATTCAATAGAAATTATTGGTCACTAGATATATGTTTCTGTTCTTTGTATCTATGTGTTACTGTATTCAATCTTTTATTCATTTCATTCCACTCATAAATCAGGATCAATGCTATCAAAGCAGTCTACTCTTCATTTATTTTTCTTTGTGCATCTCCCTAACAAGATATGGATACAAGAAGTTGGGACTCGAACCGGTTGAGCCTTTGCAAGATCGATCGCGCCAATCCTGAAAACAAATCATGGGGGACAAGAAGAAAGATGATGGAGAAGGAGATCCTTTTAATTTTTTTCTCAAGGAATCCCTTTCACAACAAAGGATCAAAATGGTGGACAAATTTGCATAGATCCTTTGACAGCTACCTATAGGAGACACATCTTCATCAAATGACCACGCAACCCCCTTCAAGCTACAAGTAAATCTTGATATTCCATTATTTGATAGAATTATAGATGGAGATGTTGTAGATAAATGGTTGAATCTTCTCAAAGGTTATTTTTCAGTCCACAATTTTTCTGATAAGGAAAATAATATTTTTTCACTCTTCAAGGTCGTTCCCCATGTTAAGGAATGGTGAGATACTTACTCTGAGAAAAGGGGCACAGAGGAATCAACAATATTTGTGGTCACCCCCACATGGGATTCCTTCAGGGATGTCATTAAAGAACAATACTACCCTGTTGGAAGCTACAAGAACCAATACATAAGATGGACCACACTGTGTCAGGAAAGGGACCAGACAATACCACATTTCACCAATATTTTCCATACCCTGCATACCAAATTGGGTATCAACGACTCTGAATGACATCTAGAGCTCAAATACCATGGTTGTCTACGTAGATACATTCAAACGGAAATAGAGTTTCTAGACATCGCATCATTGCATGTGGCTTATAGATATGTTGTTAAGATCGAGCATAAATTTAAGCAAAAGAGGTGAGAGTTTGGATCTGCAAACTCCTCATAGTCGAAGAAGGGAAAAGGATGCCCTATCCCTCTCTTTTCAGACTCTTTTTGGATGACTCAGCTAATCCATTACCCTGTGGATAATAGGTTTTGTAATGAGCAAGGGTTATATTTTAATCACTGCAAAACTTTTCCATCCTCTTAGATTTGAACGTTGTTGCATTATCAATTATTATTTTCATTGGGTAGCCAAACCTATACATAATTCTACTTTCCAGAAATTGGATAATGAAAGCATTAGTAGCTTTCCTTGTTGGTATTGCTTCAATACATTTGGTGAAATAGTTTTTTGTTGTCAATATCCATTTGTGTTGAGATGAATATTATCGATGAATCTCTCCTATAAAATCAAGGACCCATTGCCTAAAAGGTTCTTAAACATAAATTGGTTTTAAAGGAAAGAGAAACAATTTCCTTTTTCCATCGAAAATTTGACATTCATGACACGTTGAAACCTCCTTGTATACATCAAAGAAAATGTTGCTCCAATAAAACCCTGCTCTTAGTATCTTATGCACTGTGGTTTTCCAATAATGGTGTCGTCCACAATCACCCTTATGGAATTCTTTGATAGCCTGTTTTACCTCAACTTCCAACAAGCAACATAACGAAATTTCCTCGTGGATCCTTCCAATACAGAGAACAATCAAGAATACAAATTTTTGTTTCTTTTAATTTCAAAAACCTAGCCTTTGTTTTTCTTAGGTTGGGAGGAGCTTGTAAATTTCTCAACACATATATAATTTCAACATACCATGGAGATTCAAGAAATTTTTGGGATACGTTTGGCATTGTTTCTTCTTTTGAATTTTTTGACAGATCTGCAACAAACTTTATCTACAAAACATCATAATTTGACTGTGTCATTAGTTTGGAAAGCCCCTGGCCTTTGATCAAGTTTGTAGGTTTTTATCTCTATATCGTATTCTAGCAAAAAAACTATCCATTTGCCTCTTCTTCCTTCAATATTAGACTGGGTCAAGATACCATTCACAACATTATTGGGCACATAAGCAACAACATGAGAATGAAAAATGTAAACTCTGAATTCTTTTATGGATTTGACTAGTATGTTTTCTTCTCCATGATGTCATACTTCAATGGAGAATCTCTCAAATTTCTATTGTAATAGGCTATGGGCCTTTAAAAATTTTGTTCATTCTTCTGGAACAAAACTCCATCTATTGTAATAGGCTATGGGCCTTTCAAAATTTTGTTCATTCTTCTGGAACAAAACTCCATCAATGGTGTGTTCCGATGCAAAAGAGAATAATATGAAATCCTTTACATAATTTGGACTGGCTAATATTGGTGCTTTGGTCAATGCCACCTTTATATCCTCAAAGTATATCCTCTCTTATGGAGTCCACTTTATCTCACTACCTCTCCTAAGCATGATGGTAATGAACTTTTTGATTTCTACCATATTAGGGATAAACCTCCTCAAAACTTTTACCCTTCCAAGAAATGATTGTACCTTTTTTTTTCTCCTGGGAGTATCAATTTTCAAAATGGCAGAAACCCTACTAGGATCTATCTTTATTCCTTCTTTTGAGATGATATGACAAAGTAGTTTACCCTCTTGCATTCCAAAGTTGGATTTCTTGGGATTTAATGAAATGCCAAACCTCCTACATTTATGAAAAACCCTTTTCAAATGTTTTAAATGCTCATCATCAGAATATGAAAAAACAATAATATTATCTAAATAAATGACAATACACTTATCTTTTTCATCAACAAAATCTATATCCATAACTCTTTGGAATGTTGCCCCTGCATTCATAAGCCCAAAAATCATTTTGGCATACATTAATGTACCCTAGGGTGTAGTGAAGGCTTTCTTCTCTTGATCATTAGGATGCACCATGATTTGGTTGTATCCAGAAAAACCATCAAGAATTGACATTTTCTATGATCCAACCACTTTCTGCAAAATATAGTCCATTTTGGGAAGAGGATAGTTATCTTTGATTGAAACCCTGTTCAGATTTTGAAAATCTACACACAATCTTATTTCACCACTTTTCTTTCTAATAAGAACTAAGTTAGCCAACCATTTTGAGAATCTCAAAGATATTATAATCTTAGCATCCAACAACTTTCTTATCTCTTTCTCAATTAATGGAAGCAGTAAGGATTATTCCTTCTCAATTTCTATTTAAATGGTTTTTTTATCATCTTTTATTGAAATAACATGTTGAATAACTTTTGTGTCAGAAACCTTCAAATATTCATATATCCAAGAAAAAACATCTGGAAAATCCTTCATTAAGATGATATATCTCTCCTTGATTTTTGGACTGAGTGTCTTGGACAATTTGATGATTTTAGGACTTTCTTGAGTCCCAATGTTACAATCCTCTATTTCTTCATCAATTGGAGTGACTTTGGGGTTCCTTGCCACATCATTATTGTCAAAACGGATTTCCAGTGGAACCAATCCCTTGGGGATGATATTATTTTTGAGTTGAGCAATGTCTCTACCAACAATATAATTTTGGAAACAATAATCATTTGAAAACATGCCTGCATATTTTTCCTTACAACAACAATTTTCATCATCAATGTTTTTGTTGACAAACTTATAAACCATTTGGAGAAATCTTACCACCTTTTTGTCATCCTCAAAATTTTTCCAATACTTGATGTTATTAAGTATCGATGGTCTGTGCTTAGCTTCAATCTCATATTTTTTGTTAGGAAAGATAGGAATATTGAAAACATAAGCTGAAGTGGCTAATGCATCAATAATCAAATTATGTCCTCTTGGAATCGTTGAGAGGTTATGTTATGTAAAACTTTCAAGTACATCAAGAACTATATTTCTATATGACCTCGTCCTAGGATGTTTAGATTGATAGATTCCCTTAAGCTAATTTGTGACAAGATAAAAATATCCATGTACATCTATTCTCTTTTACCCCAAATCTTTCAATGTGTTCAAACCCAAAATCAATGCCTCATACCCAACCATATTATTTTTACAGTGAAAAGAAAATTTGTAAGAGAAAATATTTGAACCTATTTTAAGAGGAATTATCAAAACACATTCTCCATCTCCCTCCTTACTAGAAGCTCCATCAAAGTTCATATTCCACATTTCTTCATCCTCATTGTTTTGTTGATCTAAAATTTTCCCATCTTGATGATCTGCCTCATCCTTCACATGGAGTTCAACAACTTTTGGATCTTCTTCTTCAAAGAACAGGTCATTGTAAAAAATTGAAGAACCAACCTCAGTCTCAATAGAATAAATAGGATTATTATTTGGTTTCCTGTTGCTACTCACCATGTACTTCAACAATAATTCCTTGTATAGTTTCCTTTCTTTGCCAAAAAAATGGTATAGTTGCATAGGACATGTCCATTTGTAGAGTAGCCTTCAACTTTGCACCCCATGACCCTCACAACAAAATGCCAATCTTTGGAGGGATGTCAGCAAGCACCAGATCCATAACCAAATTATTTGATGGGATTTGAGATTGAGAAACAACCAGATCTTTGATTAAGCCTAAACACCTCACCTTCCTTGAATAAAAGAAGAACAAATATTTGTAAGGTCTAATGATGTCCAAACCTAGTTCATCCATAATTACCTTTGGCATCAAATTATGAGATGCTCCTAAATATAGCATTGCATTTTGTAAGGTCATATCATGAAATTTAAAGTTGACATAGAATGGAGGCACATCACCATCATCACCACTTTCTTCCTCTCGATGACCAAATAAGATTGCAGGGTGATCATCTTGCACATTCAGATTATCATATGCTTCTTCCATTTGCAACATTTTCATGATTTGGCTTATATATTCAACATTCCTTATTAACTTATTGAAAGGTACATGATTTTTTATTTTTTTCTTCTCAATTCCAAAATTTAAAGGAGAATGATTTTTCTCTACCTCTTGGATGAGTGCATCTCTTTTTGTCTCGGGGACCTTCTTTAGGGGATCCTCATGTTTTCCTTTATCCAGTGCATCCTTTGTAGAAATTTCTTTCTTAGGATGAATTGAAGAAGGTAAATTAGCTTGAGAATCCCTTGTAGAATTCCCCGTCTAAGGGTTTGCAGACACCTTTTTATTTATGAGATTGTATTGCTTCTGAAACTGCATAATGGAATTTTGGTAGCCCTTCTTATATTCCTGTGTTTCCATTGACACATATCATCATTTTCCTGCATAAACTTCTCATTTTCATCCATAAATTGATTATGTTCTTGTTTAGTTAGGAATACATTTGTTTCAGTATCATCACAACAATGTATGTTATCTTCAAGAGATTCTTCAAAATTTTCATCAACATAATTATTTTGGAAGGGGGGCTTGATTTGTTGATCACCTTGATTCCTTTGGTCTCTATGTCTGATCTGTGTAACTGGTAACCTTCTGAAATTTGGATTTTTGTGTTGAATTTCAGTTTGATCTCTTATGGCAGGCTTGTTATCAAAGGAAAAATTTTCCACCAACCTTTCCATAGTTTTTTACCATTAGATCAAATTTTCCATCTGATGACTTAGAAGTTGAGGGTTGATCTTCTCCTTGAAATTTTTTCATATTAGTTTCAGGATTACACTTAATCTTTCCTGATGCCATCAGATTCACTTCTATTTCAATTGCATCATTCATCATGTCATCTAGTGTAGTAGATCTCATTTCCCTCTGCAGTAAGGAAAATTCTTTGTCAAAGGAATAAACATAATGAAGTTGGGAAGCTCTAGGAGGGGGTTTTACTTCAATAGGGATTGCATTGTAAAGACTCATGAATTTGGTTCAAAACTCCTGAAATGTTTCACTGGGTGTTATTTTTAAGTTATTGTACTGAGTAAGTAATTGAAGAGCATTCTTTTTGTCTCCCCATATTGGAAGAAAGGTTGTCTCAAAAGATGAAAAATTAGGGATACTTGCTGCTGGAAGAGATTTAAACCATTTTCCGACCTCGCCTGAGAGACTTTGTGCAAACAATCTCACTTTAACATCTTCGTTATCTACCTCCTCTAGGTCAACAAAGTCATTAAACAAATATAACTATCTTTTTGATGATACATTCTCTTCTACATCATATGATTTGATTCTTTGATTATAATTTTGAGGGAGATCATGCAATTAAGCAGGTAAGACAAAGGGAGAAAATCTTTCTTCCATGGTTTTAGTAGGAACTTGGATTGGTTGAACAATATGACTGGGAATCACAACAGTTTAATGGAAACAACATAAATAAAATATTGAAATTTCTTCTCATCAAACAAAATTTTAGTCAAGTTAGATTCGGATCTAGATCTAAGCAAAGTCTGCTCAAATTTTATATCAAAATCAAGATCATCAATGCCCTTCACTCTGTCCTTAGGCAATGATAAATTTCTATCCAAAAAAATAACTGAGTCAACTTCCTTTTCTTTTCTTTTATGTAAGAGCTTCTCAGGATCAACCACATATGTTATAGGTTGTGGATCTGGGTTTATCCTAGTGTAGATCTTCTTTGGAGCGAGGATTTCTAAATAATTTTAACTTTTTACAACTGATATTAAAACATGAAGTCTCCAAGGTAAATGTTTTCAACCAATATTATGTATGATTATCTGTTACCCTAAAAAATCAAATCCGAAACTTTAGTCGTTCTTTCCTATGGAAACTTTTACTTATGTTCCCCGGAAACGACGCCAAAATGTTAACACTATGTAAATTGCCTAGAATGAGAAAGAAACTTACAAAGGTAACCACAAAACCAATTTAGAACTGAAACTATCCATTTTAGTTCGGAGAGGTATCTCTCTTGTCACTTAGTATCTAAAAGATAGGTTTTCTTTTGAGGATCAGAGGCTAGATCTTGGATTAGATCAAGAGGTTTTTAAAGTTTGCTAGAAATAAGGAAAGGAAAATGTTGGGCAATGGAGTCAACTCTGAAAGAAAATGAAATTAGTGACTGGTAGGTAGAACTCTCAATGAAGAAAAGGCTAGGTAGGTGATAATCTTTCAGTTTTCAAATTTTCTATTATAGAATGGGAGAAGGAGAAAACACATAAAAAAATTCAAAGCACCAATAAAGATGAATTCTAATGAGTTAAGAATAAAAGACAATGTTTAAATCGCTTGAATCTAAAACATCATTTTTAGATGAATTTCAGACCATTTGATTTCCAAATTAAACATATATGAATTTGTATATGAAAGATAAAAAACCAAGAAGAACATACATGAAAAGGAACACAGACTTTGGGTCATCACCACTAGAATCTTTGCTATGAAAATTTCATGACTTTTGCACTAGTGTTTCATTGAAATTCAGAAAATTTGTACAATGTTCAAGACCAAATATCCTTTGTGCTTCTTCCAACCCTTTGTACATTCAAAATGATCATATATATAAGAAAAATACCTCACTAGGATAGAGAATTCGAACATCACTACTATCCTATGATTCTCGATCCGATTACATAAAAAAATGAACAAATTTAAACTACTTGCTAAAAATAGAAATTTGCCTTGACCATATTTAATCCATACAATATTCTTATCAATAAAAGATTCTTCAAAATATTATTTATTTTGAAGCTTATGTGTGTCATCAGGGATAGTTGGAGATGAATCTTGGACTGATCTAAGCGCTGAAAAGGCTCCCTATCACCTTTGCGTAGCAAGCTACTGTAATTCGTTGTGTAACTGCAATCTACAACAGTTGTGTAGCGAGTTTACACATCGTGGATTTCTTTAGTAAATTTCGTTTAGGAGGTGGATGCAACATTGTTGGAGGACAAAAATCATTGTTATGTCATTCACCAATCATTTCCCAATGTCCTTTTACACTCTATGTACTTACAGTACTTGCATAGTGTGATATCGATACACAAGTTCTGTATAATGTCAATTTCTAGCCAAAACTCAAAACAATTTTAAACCTTGGTTTATCAAAAAACAAAATTGTGAAATCATGCCTTCTATATATTAGACACCTCTACTAGTAGGTGAAAATTACCCCTAGCTTCATCATTAACCATTATATTTTGTTTCAAAGACTTATTTTTCTTTCTCAATGACAAATTTTATCTTTTCAAGTTTCCCACTTGCCAAAACAGAAGTGCATTTCTCTCAGCTTTGACTCGACATTTGTAAGAGATGCACATGCATTTATAATGGATGGTCCACATTCTTTAAAATTTCTCTCAATCCTTAGATTTTATATATTCTTTTCTCTTCCCTTAGTTGAATAGTTAGGTCTTGAGCTTCCCTTAGTTGCTTGTTTAGCTACATGATAGTTTTCTCACTCTCTCCAGGTGAAGTGTGATTTTTTTCAACTGATATAGGTTGTCCTTGATCTTGTGTCTCCTCTCCAATTTTGCATTCTAAACTTATCCTTCTGGCTTAGGATATTTTTAAAGGGACTGTGGGTTTAGGGAAATCCATTGTTTTAGGAATTTTCCTACTTTCCTTCTCTTTAGAACCTTTGAGGTCGATTTATTCTTTGAACCTATTGCATCTTGTGGAGTTTGAATATCAGAAACTCTCTCATCCAATTTCCTCTTCATCTCCCTCTTATCATGAAAGGACTGAGCTATGATGTGTTGAGGTTCCTTAAGTTGATCTTGTATCTCTCTTATTAATTTGTATTTCTCTTCTGACTGAACCTGGTCTTCATCCATTTCTTGAGATGAGTGTTCAATAGATTATGTATGCAGGGCAGGTACACGTAATCTTTTAGCAGTTGACCTTGTGATTGGGATACTCTCTTTTGGTGTTTCCTACACCTCATTGGCAATGTGTAGCCTTATACCTTTCTTCTTAGCTGGTTGGCTAGGTGAAGAATCATCAATTTCCTTTCCTTTCCCCATGTCCTGTTCTGCAGAGCCTTTTGCTTTCTCACTTGAATCTATAGAAGCAACTTTCTCAGCAGATGAGGGGGTGTCTCCTTTGGGATATAAATGAATGTTTGTTGAATATAAGAAGGAATCCCAATATTTTTTCAGTTTCCTGAGTTCTTCCACCACTAAAAACTTTACTAGAGAGAAGTGAAAAAGACTAGTCTTAAGATAATAAAACCTAACTTGTACCCTATCTCCCATTTTTCCTAAGCTTCTATACAAGTAGAAAGGTAAATTGAAAGGGTTCTTCCCTATGAAATGCATCAGAAGCCTTATGTTATATTGGTATACTCTATGAAATCTTCCCTTAGAAGTGAAATATCGTTGGACCACTCTTAACAAATTTTCATAATGTTCCAGTATGCATTCTCTTGGAATCATACATGATTTTAGGGATGGAAATTTATATTAAAATTTAGAAACGTGGGCTAATATTACTAGTCGCTAATATGAAAAATGTAAAATTTTTGGGGAAAGTTTTGTAAAAATATTCCATAGGTTCAGCGCATTAAAATGCATGCAAAGACAAAGTGTCGTGTTCAAGGGAGACTGTAAGAGTGACCTGTGATGTTTTCAAAAATTGCTTGTCTTGCTTCCTTCAATTTTTTCCCCTATCCAAATGGATGAGTAACTCTTTTTAATTTAATGAGCTTGAGGAGGGTAAGACATGCTTAATATAACTCACCTTCGGTAAGTCCCTCTTCCTTTGTTTAACGAACTATAAGAATTAAGGGTTCGGTCCCATATGGGCCCTTCAATGTATGATTTTTTAACGAGTCCAGAGAAGGTAAACTTAGTGATTTTTCATGTTTAGAGAGTATGAAAAGAACTTAAAGATGACTCCAGGGTTGTCCTTTTTTGTAATGTTAGTCTCGCGAGGCCGAAAAAGAGATAAATTATCACTCGAAAGACACCCTTTCAAACCTTTTAATGAGTGGGAAAGGTAGCAAGATCACCCGACAATATTTTTCATGTTTAGTGAGTCTGAAAAGAGATTAAAGACGAATCCAAGGGGTTCCTTTTTCGTGTATCCATGCGAGTTAAAAAAAGAGATAAAATTTTACTCAGTTACGTTCTCCTTTTTTTTGAGCGGGAGAAGGAACTAAGGCCTTGCTCGTTAATGCGAAAAGATAAAAATTGAACTTAAACGCTTCGAAACCTGTCAATAATGATAAAAACTGCATACCAGGGTATTAATCATATCTCCAAAATGATTTTCAAAACCCAAAATAACTATGGTTCTAGAAAAAAATGAAATCTATA
>JZKD02S1673800.1:629958-647012 GCA_000966675.3 Picea glauca
TCTTCATATTAAATAATCTCTTCATTAGAAATACCTTATTAGACACCGAGGGTTTTTCATACAGTTTAGCCAATGCATCCATCAGATCCTTCGTTGTCTTTTCTTTCGAAATATTTAAAGCCATTGATGCTTCCAAGCTCAACCGTATCATTCCTAGAGCCTTTCTGTCAAGAATCTCCCATTCTTCATCCTTCATGGCCACCAGCTTCTTTGCTAATCTACCCAATGGTAGGAATAGATCCTTCTGATATAAATAATCTTCCATTTGCATCTTCCATAACTGGTAGTTTTGGCCGTTAAATTTCTCAACCCTAAACTTTCCATCTTGCGACATTGCTCCCACTCAAATCAGGAACCCTCTTTTCCTGCGAGTTACCTTTCGTTCTAATACCAGTTGTGAGAAAAACTGGACTGCGGAGAAATAAAATAAAACAAATGCGGAAACAAAACATAGAAGATACACAATACAATAGAGACACAGATTTACGTGGTTCACCCAGTGTGGGCTACGTCCACCAGAGAAATTGCCAGGTCCTTCCTTTATTATTATCCAGCAAATTAAGGGATACAACCTACAAAAAAACCCATTGTAACTTCCTCTTATTTCTCTCATGGTCTCCTCTCTCAGAATACAATACTCACCATAATGCATAGACGCAATACATTTCCCTCATATTAGAGGGTTTCCTTCTGGGGAAAAAAACCCTAAAATCATTTCCATTGTTAGATTTGTGACCTTATAATGAATGGTCCGTATTTACAATGAAATTACAATATACATTTACAAGGAAATTTTTCCTTCGGGGGTTTCTCCCCTGAACCCCCCAGCTGGGGGGATAGGCCCCTCGAACTTCGCAGAGGGGGTACTCCCCCTCTGCACTCCCCCACATGGAAGAGTGTACATACTTCTGGGGTGTAAAGTCTTCATGGGGTATAAACATGGCTAAAATCAAGGACCTATGGATCAGGAATATAATCAGGATCCATAAACAACATGCTAGCACTCTGATCAAAGAATAAAGGGGGAATTAGCATGACAAACAAAAACAAAGTGATTTTAAAGTTTAATTTACCCAAAACTTTGTTAATGTAACATGACTAATCATCTTTTGTTGATGATGGTTGCAAGTTATACTTCAAAAAAGTCATGATTGAGTGGAAAGAGAATGAGCATGATCTCAATTATGTGGATTCTTTGCAAAACCCCTAATCAAGGGCTGCATTGAGGAATTGTTGTATCCTCAAGTTTTTTAAGATGCAAAAGATGTAGAAGGAAGTTCTCCTTCTTGAGCACATGATCGGGTTATGGAACACTGTTGAACAAGGATTCCAAGTTGGGACACAATTGCTTACCATTGCATTAGAAGATGTTTATTTCCTGACTGACCTCTCAAAGAGAGGGGCCCCTATTATATTATCTGGATAGAGGTCACTTCCAATGCCTGTAGAAGAATATCTGGCAAATCATTGCATTCCAGGATCAATATTGTTGGGAGGTAGGATTGCGATAAAAGATGTTAGGGATCTACCTCTTCGATCTATTTTATTTTCCATCACGAGTTTTGTAGGTAGTACCAACACACACTTTTTTCGAGATCACAGATGGCTTATGCCTTACAGTGTATGGAGCCAACTATGTTTAACTGGAGCGCAACATTCCTTCAAAATGTGAAGGAGCAGATTTTGAGATGCAGGATGGGGCAGCAGAATCAATTTGTATATGGTTTATTTCTGGTTTCATTCTTCTTAGAGAATATTCCACAGATGCAACCAAATAATCCACTAGCAGTATGACCGGTGGGTGAACTATGCATGGAGCGCTGGACGAGTCTGTCTCCGAGGCTAGGGACGAAGTCAGAGTTCAGATTTACAGGGGACTTCTTTGCTTGGCTAAGATGCCAACTAATCATCATAGAGGACTTCCCATACGCTGGAGTGGATTTCTGGGGTAGTATGGACCTGGTTCTCCCAGATGGAATGGACTGGGACGCATCAGGTAGGAAACCAAAAAATATTTTCAAGTGTTTTTTTTTTTTTAAATTTATATTATTTTTATGTGTATTTAGAAGAGTTTTTTTAACAGATGTATTATGTCATTGCGCAGATAGAGGAGAAACACATCTAGTGGAGATGCCGACACTGGGGTGCCGTGGATATGCTCAGATAACAGTAGAGAATGAGGTAGTGGCAAGGGGTTTTCGGAAGGTTGAGAGAAACCTCTCTGGTCTCATGGTGGGTGTCCCTCCTCTTAGGAAGGGGAATGTACCCTTGCATCTATAGATACATACAGTGGGAGTCCCTCAGAGCCTGAACTCTCTACTGAGATGAGTAGCCCATGCAGTAGTGTGCTATTGAGAGAACAACATGATGCATGAGGATTGGGACCTTCTTGATGTTTTTGTATGGTCTGTATGATGATTTTATGGGCATGAGGAACCAAACTGTTTCCCTTCTATATACTTTTTGATGTAATCAAACATTTTCTATCATGCAGTATATATATACATATCCGAGTTTTTGTAGTTCCATATGATGTTTGCAAAAAAATAATGTCTTTATGTGATGCGTTTAATTTACATGTGATGTATTTTATATGATTTATTTCTTTTATGAAAAATCATCTATGTGCGAGATATCGATCCATGATATAATTCGCTATTGAATCTGAAGTTGTAGTAAGTCCTCTTGGTATGTGTTTTTATTCTATAAATTCAAACATCCTTTCGAGACGATGAACTTGTAGGTGGAGACACAATAGGATAGGATTTTGAATGGCGTCGATTAAGTTGACAAACCATGAGTTGAGAGTCAAGGTTAATAATCATGCAATATATACCTAGGGAGGAGGCTTTGGTTAAAAGTCTGATGAAATCATGATATTCTACCATGTTGTTAGTTGTCGATCCTAAGAAAATACCTCCTGAACTCACCAACTCATCAAAGTGGTAAATGACCCAAGCTACAGAAGCAATATTCTCGGTGTGTCGACTAGTGCCATTTGCAAACCCGACAAAGATAGGAAAGGAAGATGTCATCTGCACATGCAATCACAAGACAAAGTATAAGCGGCTAAGAAAAAACTCTTGCATGCAAGGGAAAAAGACACACCAAAACTAAAATATAGTAGTGTACAAAGAACGCATGCTATATGTTATATGCATAGTACTTCTTAAGGTAAATCCTGTTTTGGGGCTCACCCGGGGAGATTTCATCGTAGTCAATTAGCTCGTAAGAGACTCTATGTAAACCAGATTTTACGATGTAAGGACCATGCCACAGAGGTTCTAACTTTATTTTCCCTAACTTATCATGAGCCTGGTCATAAACGAGGACTAGGTCTCCTTCTGCAAAAGTATGAGGGTGGACGAAGTTGTTGTATTGATTCTTTATTCACTTTTGATACGTCTCGTTAATGAGAGAAACATCACGACACGTTTCATCCAACCTAGTCAGATGTAGGAAGCATTCTTCTTCAGCAAAAGTGTGAGGCAGGAGTTCTACTTTGACTTTCAACGAGGGAATTTCACACTCAATAGGTAAAACAATTTCTATGCCATATAATAACTGGAAAGGAGTGAATCCAGTAGCAGTTTTCACTGAGGTGCGGTAAGCCTAGAGAGCAGAGAAAATTTGTAAGTGCCAAGATGTTTTGTTTTCCCCTACCATATGTTGAATCATGGTTTTAAGGACTTTTTTGATAGCTTCAACTTGTCGGTTTGCTTGAAGATAGTAAGGGGATGAGTTCTTATGGAAAAATCCCAACTTGGAATGTAACTCACTCATCATATGGTTTTGAAAATGTGAACCGTGATCAGTGACAATGGCTTGTGGAACACCAAAGCAAGTGATGATGTGGTTGAAAAAGAAGAGAGTTGCAGTATGACCATCATTCATAAAGGTAGGCATAGCCTCAACCTATTTTGTGAACTAGTCAAAGACAACGATGATATAACCATGCCCCCCAATGGAGGTAGGCATACACTGCATGAAATCAATGCCCCATTTTGAAAAGGGGTCGATGGCAACAACATGATGCAGTAGAGTTGGGTGGGTTCATTCCTTTTTATGAAAAACTTGGTAGGGTGGGCATTTTTTGATAGCCTCAATATAATATTTGAATATAGAGGAACAAAAAAAATCAGCACGTAAAATTTTATGAGTTGTAGCAATCCTAGAAAGGTGATCGCCACATGCCCCAAGGTGACAGTCATTAAGATTTTGTTTAGCCTCTTCATGAGTTAAACAACGTTGTAGAATAGTGTCAATACCACGACGATACAAAGTGTCACCGATGATAAGGTAGCTTCGAGAATGGTGATGAATGCGACGACGTTCTTCATGAGAGATATCGGGTTGAAAACGTTGGGTCTAGAGATAAATATGGATGTCTCCATACCATGGATCGAACCTGATAATAAGGAATAGAGATTCATTAGGGAGAAAATATGTAGGCTCTATATATTCATCAGCATGGGGAAGATCACATATAAGCTATGCAAACACCAAGGATTTTTTGGCTTTGGACTTGGCAAACTCGAGATCAAATTCCTGAAAAATAACGATTCACTTAGAATATTTTCCCCCAAGGACTTGACGTGTCAAAATATGATACAAGGGGTTAGATTCTGTGATAACCATGGTATTGTGTAGCAAGATGTAATGGAGAAACCTCTAGACAACAATGAAAGTTGCGAGAGCCAACTTCTCAACATGTGAATATCGAAGTTCTAGACCAGATTGACTTTTGCTCAGATAGTATATCACATGTTCATCATTGTTAGGGTCCTCTTGAACTAACACCATAGCAATAGTGGAAGTAGAGGTCGCTAAGTAAAGGATATAATCCTGCATATAATTTGGAGGATGTAACAAAGGCGTATTGGTTAATTCATGCTTTAAAGCATCAAAATATTGTTGAGCAGTGTCATCCCAGATGAAAAGAGTGTCTTTTTACAAAAATTGCATAAATCCTTTGGTAATCTCATCGTAGTTCCAAATGAAATGACGAAGAAATTTTTCTTTCACCTGCAAAATTTGGAGTTGCATCAAATTGTGAGGTGGAGGTAAAGCAAGAATATCTTTAATCTTTAATGGATCCACCCGAATTACATCTTTGGAGATAATGAAACCAACGAGTTGACCTGATTCGACAACAAAGATACACTTGTGTGGGTTCAAATGAATACGGTAGAACCGACATTGAAGAAAAATAGCTCATAGATGACCAATATGGTCTGATCGACTAGATGAATGGGCAGGTAAATGATTAAGGTAAGGTTACACAATATGTTTGATATCAGGGAAAACATATGACATGGCCCGTTGGAATGTAGCACCTGCATTTTTTAGACCAAATGGTAGTTTTCGATAAGTGAAAGTTCCCCACGGGAAGATGAAGGTTGTCTTTTGTTGATCAGCGGGTAAAATGTCAATCTGGTTGTATCCTGAGAATCCATCCAAAAAGAGAAAATCATGTTGCCAGTGCAATTATCAATGATTTGGTCGATGAAGGGTGTGGGGTAGTTCTCTTTTGGACAAGCCTTGTTAAGATCCCTATAATCAATGCAGACATAAATGGTCCCTTGTTTCTTAGCAGCTGGAACAATGTTAGAAACCCATTATGTCAAGGGGACAGGATAGATGAAGCCAGATTTCAATAGTTTCTCAACTTCTGCCTTTATGGCCATAGTTTTCTTGGGATGTACCGAGCAGAGTTTCTATCGAACATGTTTAACACTAGGGTAAGTTTTAATTTTATGCAAAACAATCGAAGAATCGATCCCTGATATTTCCTCGTAGCTCCAAGCGAAGACATCGCGGAATTCTTTGAATAAAGAGGTATACAAAACTACTTCCTTGGGCGAACAATTAGCACCGAGGTTAATATTTTCCACAACACCTTCCTTGATCAAAATATCAATAACGACCGTAGAATAAATGTTTCCTAAATTCCCCTCAGAAACAGTATCTTGCATAAGTATAGGAGATTGTGGAGAATCAACAAAATCGGGGGGGAATATAGAGTGTATATCTTCCTGAATTTCTTCGATAAGTGGAAGAAAATAGGATCAATGATGGTTATCATCCCAAGGTACTTCGTCAATGCTAATCATTTCCATAATGGTTTCATCGGAAGGAAAAACCTAATAAATGTAGTCAAAAGAAGAAGACAAGGAATTCAACCACGATGGTATTGAGTAGGTGTCGAGTGCCAATAGATGTTGGTCATCCGAGGAGGGAGAGGCCGATTGAATAGAAGTGTATGAAGCCTCGGCTGGACTAAGTAGCATGGTGTCACCTAGTGCATCAACCTCTAAAGGAATAGGTACAATCCAAGGATCAAATGATGCTAGAGACTGATAACTCATAGTCAAAATCATATTGATTGTGGCAATATTATGTGTGTAGGAGGAAGTGGCACAAGGAATATTGTTGGTAGCGGGACTGCGAGCGTCAGGTGTACAAAAATCTAACTGATCGATAGTGACAATCTTACCTTGATGAGGAAATATTACACATAGAAACATCGATGAAGCGACGATAGTCATGGAATAAAACCAACTTATTCCTAGTAACAAGTTGTAATCGAGGGGAGCATCGACCACCTCGACTTCAACAAAGATGATTTTGCCACCCAATTGAATGGCTAAGGACTGCAAGAGTCCGTGAGGATGAAAACCTCACACATAGAATGTGCCTAACATCGTAGGGGATTTTTTAAGTGTGGTTGATTTTAATCCTTTCCAACAAGCTAAATACATGAAACTAGTATAGGCTCCCTCATCCAAGATAGTGCAGTGAATGTGTTGGTTATGAAAAACAACATCCATTTGAAAAGAAAGTTGGTAAGAAAGTCATGACTTAAAATTGTCCAAGTTAAAAGTGATATTGTTGGATGACTTAGGATCAAAGGCACTAATATAATCCAAGAGAATTCTACGTTGACTCAGGAAGTGCTGTAGAATTTCCAACACAGACATAGCACACAATGCTTGAGACAAATATTCAACAATGTTGTAGTTTTGGGTAGCATGCGAACTAGGATTAAAATTAAATTTACAGATGGTGCTCTTGGGAGGGCATAATATCGAGTCGAAAGAAAGATTCTCTATCTGAAGTGACCCAGATGGTGGACTAACAAAAGGAGTACAAACGGACGTAGGATATGGATCTAGTAAAGAACCATTAGTGACCTTTTCTTTGTCAGGCTTAGCTTGAGTGTCGTACATCATAGAGCGGGTGGTCAAATCATTTCCGTTGAACATATAAATATGAGCACTCATCGAGGATTCATTGTTAGGAGGGTGGCTGGAACTGCCCCCTAGAGAGGGGGTTTGAGAAACCATGGATTGATGTTGAGGAAAAGGCTATATGAAAAGGCTATGTAAGCAAGGTGGGTTGTGAATTTCCTTTGAAAAGGTTTTCTACTTCATCGCAATGTGGACTATCTCGAGTGTAGTGATTGTCACCAAAAATAAGACATGGGAATTTTGGCTTCCACTGTGGTTGATTTTTGGTAGTAGGTGGTGGATTTTAAGCTTTGGGTTGTTCATTAATGTTATTCTTCTTGGGTTTGTTCTTTGTCTTCTTATTACCTCCAGATTGTTGTGAAGGGGTATATTGAACTGCATTCACCTTAGAGACTTGAGTTGGAAGGGAGGTAGAGGAGAGTGAGGTTGAACTGGGAGTGGGCACCAAATCGAATTGATTTGGAGTTCCAGTCGACTGTGAAGTAGATTGGGTCTTGATGGAGCTGATAACTCCATTCACATGTGATGTGGATGAAGGTTTAGATGGATCAGTAGTGTCACAAGTAGCATTTGGGATGAACTCATACAAAGTACCAGATTATGAATAAACCAAATCTAAGTATTTAGATTGATCAATGGATTCTTCCTCGGTGACTACATCACCCATAGCGATGTCACGAGCAATCGGGGGAAAAAGATATTTAGTGAACCACTCTACCAATAATTGGTCAGGTGCTTTGATCAACCTTCGTCATCCTCTCCACTCATGAATGTAATCAGAGATATGCATGGAGTTGGTTTGACAAAGAGAAGTCAAGAGTTTAGTACCTGTCTCGTAATAGATAGGTAGTTTAAAGTGCGTGAGAAAGGACATGGCAAGGGAGTTGAAATATTGGAAAGTACCACGTGGAAGTTCAATATACCACTTGGTTGTTGAGCCCGTAAGTGTTTGCTGGAAAAGACGTAAATGTATAGAATCATCCATTAAGGAGTTTGATGAACACCATAAATGGAAATTCATCACATGGTTATTTGCGTCTTTTCCGGGTTTACCGTCAAACTTTGGAATATCATAAGATAATTTAGCAGGAATCATTGGCCAAAAAGGAGAATGTAGTATAGGATTGTTGGTCAAATGAGACAAGTCTGGGAGATTCAAAGTTGCAAGGAAAGGCAACTGGCGTTTAACCTAAGGGTGACACTAGTGTGGCACAGGGATACTAGTAGGACCACAAACTGGGTTGGATGGATAATTGTATCCAGTAGGTCCCCCTATATACGGTTTTTTTGGACCAGGATAAATAGGATTCGATGATGGTTGAGAAGCATTTGTAAGTGTAGGATAACCTGATGGGTTCTGAGGATTATAAGTCAGATGATTTGTTTTCCCATAAGGGGGGTAAACATTTTTTCCATGAGGAGGATACACATTAGTCCCGTGGGAAAGATAAGATTGTTGTTTTCCTTGAGGATGTTGTCCCCCAGAGAATTGTGAATTTCCTGGGAAAGGAATGTTTCAAGCATTTTTTGTTGCAGGTGCATTCTATCCATACAATGGGTGATGAAATCTAGCCTGAGGTTTCCCCCCAAGTTGAGGTTGTGTCCCAATTTTAGCTTGACCCCCAAATGAATGTTTCCCCCCAGCATGAGGTTGAGTGCCAAAAGGAATCTGGAAACTGAAAGTGAAAGAATTATTGGTGCCTCCAATTGAATTAGAGCCACCAAGACCAACTCCTCCAAATAAAGGTGTAGGTATATAACTAGCAACAATGTTATATCCAGGAGGAACAAAAAGTCCAGAAACTTTGGGTGTAACCTTAGCAGTGTTAGCAATGGAAGGATTCAGAGCTCTGTACCTAGGGGGAAGTGATGGATTTGGTCTAGGTGGTGTTCCAATTGGATCTTGGAGCGGTGTCACATTACTTGCAATGATAATAGAATGTGCCATCTCGATAGTAGGGTTCGCGTGAGAACCAATCAACAATTGGTCTGCAACAGTGATGACATTATTAGTCGTACCAGTAAAGTGGTCTAAAGGTACCATGTAACTAACACACTTCTTAGGCACTTGTGATGCCATAGTTCGATTAGGACTCACTCCTAGGTTATCGTACAAATCACATACTGTTAAAGGGATAGAACCAAAACCAGAGGTTCCAATAGTATGAGTCGGGGTACTAAATGATTCACTTTGGAAAAGTGGATCCTCTACTCTAGATCCTGTGTTAGCTCTGGTGGGTATCTCAGTGTCATCAATAACAATACATTCTCTATATGCATTCACTCGAAGAAGATGCAGATCTCGTCTAATACTCAAATTTGGGTTTATGGGAAGTTGAAAAACTTCCAAAGAATAAAAAACAATTCAGAATTGTTCCAAAGAGTGTGTGCTTCCAACCTCAGAATCTAGTTCGTTATGAACCTCACGAGGGCCTTCCGAAAATTTGGGAAGAAAAGGTATATAACCCTTTGGATATTCTTTGGGTAACCCTTGCATCCTACGTGAACGGTGGAGGCCAATGTTGCTTGAGCTAAGTAACGAACAAAAAAATAAATCTATGGCCGACTAAAGAAAAGAAACAAAATACACTAAGAAATATAGGAATGAAACCAAGCAAACAAAACCTTCTCTCGATGACCATACTATTTGGTTATGAAATCCAACATCACATGATCAAGACAAGAAGGGGATATGATATGAATGGGTGGAACAATTATGATGACGACCTACTTAACAAACTTACGCCTTCGTGCAGGCTTCCACATTGTAATCATGGATTTACCCTCCAAGGAGCTCGAGTGATTTTGACCACCATCTGTTCCAGGTACAGTGAAGACTTCCCTTCACTGTCACCTTCTATAAAGATCCTAAATATTATGCCTACTAAGGGAACTAACTCACAGTCATCCCCTGGGTCAGTACAGTTGACAGTCGAGTGTAAACATATGGGCAGGATAACAAGTCTCAAATGCTTCGAGAGACTTGAGGACAAGTGGACCGGTAGAAATCCAGAGGACCTCAAATGGATTCGAAATTCACGAAGCACCGAGACCAAATGAAGACAGTTGAACCTCAAGAATAACCCCCAATATACAATCTGACTACTATGAATGATTGAACCATGGATGAATAATCTTTGTAACTCTCCCAAACGTGACCTCGTGCATAACCCCTGTGTGAGAGGGGGATCCCAGAAATATTATACGAAAGTTGGATTTGCTCTCCCTATCGCAAGATGCTAATGTTTGTTTTGAATGATTTGGAGAGTTGTACTCATTGTAACACCCATATAGGATGTTAGAAAATTAATCACTCATTAAATACATATGGATTAACAACTTTGATTTAACATAATTTCATTGATTTTCATTTCCACGACTCTTTTCCATTTGCTCAATGATAAATATAAATAACATGATGAAATAAATAATATGTTAAGTCTAAGATTTAAAACTTAAAACAAAAGTAAAACAAAATACTAATGAAAATACCTCGTCCATGGTTTGTTGAAGCTCATCAATTGTAATGTAGTCTTAGGTGCTTCCAAGCATTGTTTTCCCGCTTGCTCAGAGTGAAACAAAGGAATCCTCCCTTCCAACTAGGAGACTAGCCGACTTCCTAGCTCCAAGAAACCTTTCGGTTTCTTGGCCCTCTGTGCCCATGACTCCAAGAACAAAAAAGCATAAATGTTCAAAAAAAACTATCACAAAAATTGTATCTTCCAAGAATTTCACAACCTCTCATCATGTTCAAATTTCTCCATCCTCCCTTCCTCACCACTTCTCCTCCCTATTTATCAATTTTCTATACACCATTCCCCAAGTCTCCTCAACCACCCTCATTATTATCCATCAACCTCCCTTATCTAGATTTTTGGGAAAAGATTAAAATAAAACTAAAATATAAATGGCTTGCATTAAACAACAATAAATAAAATGAAAATTACTTCTTCTCATGCTAGCTAATAAATGTAATTTGAAAATTTTACCCAAAATGTACATAACACCCCACCATGCTCATTTAATTCATCATACCCACCATCTATCAAAGTCAAGAAGGTATTTAATGCTTCTAGATATTTTGTATGCAATATAATTTACATATTCAATAAACATTCAATTAAATAGTTAATAATTTACTTTAATAATTAATTAATTAATTTTACTAGGGTACATGGATAGGGTATTTGTGCGTAGCTAGAAGACACATATCTCATGTATGTACTAATAATAAACAACCATTGCCTCTAGTGAATAGTTCCTATATGATCACCAAGACATGTAGGACAACAGATCAAGCAATGCATCATTTAATAATCTTAATGAGCAAAATTACACCAAGTCATCAATAGCTCATCATCATACTTAAAATATCAAAAAGGAAATAAAAGAGGGCTTTAAACATGGTAGGAACCAAGTGAGTAAACAATAGTGGCATCCCTAATCCCCAATCAGTATTCTCAACTAACATCGAAGCATCCTTCCTTCCTAACCTACTTCCCTCTTCCATCCTATTCTTTCCTCTATTGGACTAAGTTGGAGCATCAACTATATTGACCTAACTCCAAATAGAACTCGTAAGCAGAAGTGTCATGCATCTCGACCAAGCTTCCCCAATAGGAAACTAGCAGTCGCCATCACACGTCTAGGGGAGCGTGACTTCACACAACCCTCCCACGAATCTAGGTTTCAGAGGATAAACGGTGGGCAATACCTCCACCCCTCCTTATAGAACTAGGGTCAACACACTATATCGAGCCATACTATGCAACTACTGTTATTAGAGTCACGTCATCAAACAATCACTTTGGGCAAGTTGTGCATCCTGTCAAAACCACACTCAACACAAATCATAGCAATATTTTGAATCATAAATTAAATAATAAGTACAACATATAACATATTCTATCCTCTTGATGTCTATGACATCCAAGTCACCTCAACACTACAGTCATTTGGCTATCGAATATCTCATTAACCTGTAAGTTAATCCACCAATAACTCATATCTATGCATATACATAATAATTTCATATAAGGATCCATATCTATATTGACGTTCAATTTAAGAAATGCATGTTTATTTTTATCATGTCTGGTATCTGCTATGCATTCATATCATAACTTGAACTAGTATCCACGTACCTAAATTCCACATTTTAACTTGCAATTTTAAACAAACCAAAGAGCTATCATCATCATGAGTATATAACAATGAAAATAATATCATGCAACATAAAAATATGTACATATTTCAAATATCTATCTCAATCTAACTGAACCCAAACAAATGTTAAGAATTGAATTACTAAGATGAGTAAACAGTCAATCTTCTAACTCTCTAAAGGTCAAGATATGGGGCGTTACATACACCCACCCTTCAAGAAACTTTGTCCCAAAGTTATAATGATTCAAAATATGAGGAGAATTTATGACTGACTTTTCTGTGTCTTTCCTGATAGGAAACCTTATGCTATATTGGTCCCATTAGACCTTCACTTGATTAAAACATTTTGAATATATTAATATTTTGATTTCACTACCCCTATTTGGTAGGCACCTTATTTTGTCCCAACTCTATTTTATTACCACTTGTAATTTAATTAATGAAAATAAACTCTTCTCGTATAGATTTATTTTTCCTTAGTTCCATATTTAAATTATAGTCTACTAGTTTGACCACCATTTGAGCCTTATATCAGCATTGGTTCTCTAGTTAAGTGAATATTATATTGAGTTCATCATAATTTGCATTAAGTCATACATACAATTCCGCTTGAGATATATTGATAATTATAGATGAGCATTTGTCGACTTTGATCATCACTCTAGCTTGACAATACATATTCCATCACTCATGAGATTGACACACCAAAATTTTCCATGCTTACAAGCATTGACTAAGATACTTCTAATTGATGGTCATGTGATGTTGTTACTTCAGGGTTTGTTTTTCCATTGTCCTTAATATCTCTCTTTTCTTTAAGTTATATAAATTATATCTCAAACAAGTTAATTGTCTAATATAGAATTCTCTTCATCGCGGTCAAGGAAAATCATGCTTTCTATCATCAATTAACTATTACAAACATGCCTATACATAAAGAGCATCGTTTTGAAACATGGGTTAGTGAACATTTTATATCAATAATAAATTTACTACAAGAGTTCATTCCAAAATATTTAGTCATTTGTCCTTGAGGTCTTCTCTTCTCAGCATTATACTTCTTACGTCTAAAAATGATATCCTCTATACCTACATAGTATTTACCAACTTTGGTATCTAGCTCTTTTCTTGTCCATTTCTAGCACTTTCAAGTTCTTTCCCCTACCATGAAAGACGTTTTTAACAATGGGAAGCATGTGTGCATCATTCCTCATATAGATTTATTTATTTACTTATTTATTTTCAAACAGAGTTTCTTCATAGGGAAAAATCCTTGTTTGTGAACAAGTAGTTGCTAGACCAATTAATGTATTTCAAGGCGTGAGTTCCCATTTATACACCTCACCCCTCCATGACACTCCAATGGAATTTCTACTACCAAATAAATTTATGGGTGAAAGTGATGGCATTTTCCCCAGGAATGCCCCCTTTTCTCAAAGTGTTCTTTCATTCATTTTTCTTAGTCAGTAAGTGTTATCTAAGGTACTTGTCACTTATTATACTAAAGTTACCAATCCTTCACAAGATATAGATGAACTCCACTACTTTAATATTATTAAGTCAAATCAACAATTAAACATGATTAGACATAACATCACATCGGTCAATAGAAACTGGTCGATATACCCCATCACACATTATGATATAAATAAAAATAATGTCATGATATTTCATTTATCATTCCAAACTCAAGTTCTAGGTTCACAAAATAATCCCACTTACAATATACCATATGACCACACTAACCTAGGTAATTGATTAAAAACAATCCATAACTGCTATGGTGGTAGACTTGGCACTACACCCTCTTTAGGGTCAAGACCTTCTCACTCACACTTAAGTGTAGAAGYAWCCCAAGTGCATAARCTATGMTCCTAADCTAGMAAAAYTTTCAATTGCACACCACAYCAAATTCTCCATTAATTATATAGTMTTTTCYAKCYARYBGTAAATGGTTDSATRACCCWCCCTMTATGGAGAATAAGTRTCACHARAAANTCATAGAKATTCTCATACACAAAACATATAATACAMMAGAATTAAGAKTAKAACACRTCATTAGTTGTTTTTGATAATCATAAATATTATGGAGACCTTAAAACTCGTTGACCTCCCCATGAAACCAACCTCTTGCTAACTTGTAAGTGGTAAATGTATTTCTTGTAACATTGATGTGTCCTTCACTCTTAACATTACTAACTAGATTCTAATAGTTCACGTGCATATGGCGTTTCAACAATCAACTCAGGATTGACAGAAATATCATCGTCTTGTAAATACAACAACTGCAACTCTATATGCTTCTCTTTCTAGCGTACAAACTCTACTCTTATCTTAGGCAACTTCCAGATTTTTGAAAGACAGCTACAGGACCCGCGTCCTCTATATACCCACAATTATAATTTCAAGGAAAATACTTCAACTCATGATAACTACTTACACATTCCATCTTTTGGATGGCCAATAGAGGGAGAGGGAATTTAAATACCTATTCAAAATTCCAATTTGTGAACGATGAATCATATTTTTCTATTGACTTCACTTTGTTTGTGTATCTCACAGTTGCAAAGCAAGTTCGACCTATTCTCTATCTATAGGTGCCATGCTGTGTATTAGTTATAAAGACCAACAATCCAAGAGGCAGCGAAAACCAACAATCTAGAAAATAAATATAATAAACCCTCATCTCACAAGGGAGAGAGCTTTGCACCTACTACCATTCCATCTCTAATTTAGTCTTAGAGTGATGAAATGGATGGGCATTCAAGCCATCACGATTTGGATAATCCCACACCAGATCAAAGAAAATACACATTAAGACTGGGTCTCGAAATGGATCTCGTTTCCCAGAGGTATCTAATATTCTTTGCAATGTGTTTACATACTCTTTCAGGTCTCCACATGGATCCTTGATTAATACAGTTTAGTTACTCTGCACATAAATGGCGACTTCCTTCAATGCCTTGACCATTCACCAATACTTCACCATATTTCCAATGCAAAATTTTGGCAAAATTTACACAAATCGAATCCACAATTCGATATACCTCACAAGATTTGATCCATTACTAAGACATCCAATTCATAATGAGACACATAGATCTCAGTCCTCAAAAAGATATTAAAAAAAAAAAACCTTCACATAAATCACATATTCCTGTAGCTATTTATTGCTAGAAAATCAACCAACCATAAAAAAATCTCCACTCCTATTCTATTATAGGAACTACATATAATTTCTAGAGTAAACGATCATATGCTCATTAAGTTTTCCATTCACACTAAATAGATATATATTCATGTCAATGATTCTCTTCCTCGTTCTTTAGGGTTAGAATCACACAAAACCCCTAATTCATGTACAGTCAATGAATACAGGAATCACCCTTTTAATTCGCCTGTAAATACACAGAGATAATCTTACCATATGCACAAAAAACCTAAAGTGACTCTCATCCATGAAAAATATCTATGACATATCAATAACCAAATCTATCATTAGTCCATACTTCATGCAGATACTGAAACTCTTCCAATTCATCCTCAGATTTCAGTCAGAGATAATACGAATGACATGAAATTCTATTTCATTCAATAACTCTGTACATACACCATTACTCAAATATTCGCTTCTCTATTGGCCTGATCTAATAGTATTTGGCCAACCTCTAACCTGATTTACATTAGTTTGGTCTCTCCCTCTCTAATCGCAGACATAGATTCTATATACAATTTAGGAACAAACAAAATGTTGTTTAGATCCACATAACATGCCGACTGATCCTAAAATCACTCCAACTATCCCTAAGGTCTCTAAGATCTTCCATATCAAAACAACTCATCTCTATCCATAGTTCTTCTAGAACTATGACTCATTCTCTAGAATAAATAAAGAAAATCATTTACATTAAGGAATTCAAATTCCTCCTCAAATGTCGAGACCCTTCCTTTGGGATTTTGTCTCCAAAAGTTCGATGGTTTTGTTAGATCTACCAATCAAGAAATTCAAGTGTTACGATGTCCCAGATCCACAGGCTATTGTGGATTCTCCCACTTTGGAAGTGCAGTAGCAGCAGGTGGTGTTCTCGGAGGACGAGAAGGAACAGAAGAGAAGAAACAAAGAAGAAATCAACCATCTCTACAATTCTTACAGGAGGATTAAGTTCTGCCTCTCTCATAAATATTCCCATCTCATGATGTACCTAGAACATGCCTATTTAGCTATGCTTAAAGCGTCAAATGGTGAAATATCTTGCTACTAAGGGTCGTGTGAAGTCAACTAGGTTCTCTACCACCGATGATGCCTCTATTGTGTTCAAGCCCACATCACAACAAAGGGAGTAGTCAGTTGAACCACCTCACCTCACACTCCATCTATGCGTGTGGGCAGATCGGAATTGGAAAAGCGAGATGGGACGGGGCGAGTTCCTAGATATGCATTGGGATCATATGGTGGGGAAATGAGGAGGATTTAAAACTATCCACGCATTCTAGATGTATCCACTGTAAACAGGCCATCACCTCCCCTCTAAGGAGACACATTGACTGGCAATCCATGAAAAAGTAGTTGTCACTTTTGGATATATATATATATGTGTGTGTGTGTGTGTGTGTGTGTGTGTGTGTGTGTGTGTGTGT
>JZKD02S1673800.1:647062-662501 GCA_000966675.3 Picea glauca
GTATGTATGTATATTTCATCTCATCTATTAAGCTTATTTTTTTCTTCTATTTTTGTGTTTCTGTTATGTTTCTTTTCCCTCTGGTTTTGTACTTCAATTGTGTTGTTGTTGCCTTGTGCTAAAAGTGAATCCAAGCTAATAATAAAATTTCAAGTTACCCAGAATTCATACTCATCAATCTGAATTCGAGGTCTTCGTTGTATCTATGCTTGGATCTCAGAGTTAACAATTTCTCTTCTTCATCCCTTGAAAGAGCGACAGTGAATATCGAAAATGTGGATTTAATAGGAAACAAATCCTTGACGATATATCTCGTGATTGGAAAGAAATAATGAATTCTCTAGTGTTGGTAATCACACTCTATTTCTATTGGAGTAAGAGAAGCTTATAGCATCAATGCAAGTGGATTTCTAACCAACTCCTTCATGTGACTTGGTTTGGCACTTGTGCACTGGCTTTAACTTGACTTGTTGTGTTGTATTGTGTGGCTTGGTGCTTGCGTTGGGCTTGTGTTGGTTTAAATGTGTACTGTGGCATATAGATTGTGTTTTAGGCATTAATATGGTTTGGTCGATAGGCTTAACTTTGGGTTAGATCTAGGTCACTTAAGCGCACACCACATGTTTTTTTTTTTTATGATGGATTATCATCTATAGTAATGACATCATCAACCAATAGACCATATATGATGGAATAAGGATATAAAGAACACATAATTTCTTTCCATGCATGCAATGTATAGGGATATATGAATCTAGATGGATCCATATCATACATTTATTCTTATATTCATATATACACGATCCCTATATGTGGATCAACCCAAAAACCAAACAAAGAGGACATTGACTCTGACAAATAGGTAGCCTATGCGTTAATAACCTGATTACATTTAATGCTCCCCAAAAATGTGTGGGTCAGATACCCACTGCAATTAATGGTGAAGAGATTGACTCCATTTATCACTTGTGAACAAGAGTTTATTATTGTGGAAAAATAGAGTAATAATGACTGCACTTAATGGTGGAGAGACCGACTACATTTATCCCTCGCAAATGAGAGATTATTGTTGTGTAAAAACAAAATAATAGCGACTGACTGTAGGTGTGGATCTATCTACAATTGTACACTAATGAAATTAATGCAATTGTACAAATATTGAAAATAATGCGCCAAGTGGTCCGAAAGGGCGTGGGTTCAAATCCCACAACTGTCAGGCTCATTTCTCCTTTTTCACTTCCAATGTGTATCTGCTGCGATTCTGCTCAATTTCTTGGGCTTAAATTTCTTTCAATTCCCAATTTTTTTTGAGGTAACAGTTTTAGGGCTGTGTTGTGTTTATATGATCAGGATGCCATGGACCAACAGTAGCAGCAATGGATGATGCAACAACAGACCCAACAATAGTTTCAACGACAACCACAGTATTCGAACGACGAAATCAGGACATTGTGGATCGGGGATTTGCAGTATTGGGTAGATGAAAATTATCTTCACACCTGTTTTTCGCATATTGGAGAGGTTGTGTCTATAAAGGTTATTCGGAACAAGGGGACTAGATATCCATAAGGTTATGGTTTGTTGGAGTTTGTTTACCATGCAGAAGCTGAGAGGATTCTTCAAACATATAATGGCATACATATGCCCAACACAGAGCAACTTTTTAGATTAAATTGGGCCTCTTTTGGATTAGGAGGAAGACGCCTTCTAACAGGACTAGAGTATTCTATATTTGTAGGAGATTTGTCTCCATATTTCACAGATTATTTGTTACAAGAGACTTTTCGATCTCGATATCCATTTGTGAGAGGTGCAAAAGTTGTATTAGATACCACCACAGGCCGTTCAAAAGGTTATGGATTTTTCAAGTTTGTTGATGAGAATGAGAGAAATCATGCCATGATTGAAATGATTAATGCATATTGTTCTACGAGACCTATGCACATTAGTGCAAATAATCCTAAGAAGTATGTGGGTTATCAACAATAATACACTCCTAAAGGACGCCAATAAGCTTTTGTTCACATAGGGCCTGGAACCGAACTCAGCAAAAAAAATATCTAAGTAGTGGGTGACCTCATTTAGATGTTGGAGATAGAGGGGTATACATTTCATGATGGGTAGGATGCACTCAACATTTGGCTGACCAAGGAAATCCTGATATTTCCATGGAATTTATGCAGTAAGAGCTCGTGTTTTGTTTCATCTCTGTGTATATCAGCTTAAGATTTTCACCATAGAGAATTGTCTATATTATTATTAAAATTACCTGGCTCATCTGGGTTTGTGTTCACAGTTTTAGAAACATGTTTTTGTGCACAACTGACATCCTCTTTATTAAACAAAAAAATGATGGGCATTCTTAGAACAATAACCGTACTTTCCAGAGGCTAATGTTGAAATCCCCCTTTTAAAAGCTGAGTTAACATTTTTTTTTCCCTGGCCCCTCTTGTCTTCCCCACAGTTATAAGCATTAGTGATTTAAATATCTATCTTCTATACTTGGGTGGAATTGGACCGGTTGCTAACTTATATGCAAATTGGATCAAAATTGTACTAGCCTTCTTTTGTGAACACATTATTTTGTCAAGTAAGGTTGGTAGTTTGTTGACACAAGGTAGCGTTCAACATGATTCGAAGTTGTTGGTTTTGAATATGAAATGTCTTGGATGGTAATTTTATTTTTAAATGTGTAATAACCCAAATTGGATTGCAGATGAAAGAGACAAAATCCCATTGCTTTGGGTGGTCAAGCCCAGGTTGCAGTTTTGAAATCGATCTCTGATACCATATGTAACACCCATCTAGGATGTTAGACAATTAATCGCTCGTTAAATACATATGCATTAACAACTTTGATTTAACATAATTTCATTGATTTTCATTTCCACAACTCTTTTCCATTTGCTCAATGATAACTATAAATAACATGATGAAATTAAATAATATGTTAAGTCTAATATTTAAAACTTAAAACAAAAGTAAAACAAAATACCAATGAAAATACCTCGTCCATGGTTTATTAAAGCTCATCAATTGTAATGTCCTAGGCGCTTCCAAGCATTCTTTTCCCGCTTGCCCAAAGTGAAACAATGAAATCCTCCCTGCCAACTAGGAGCCTAGCCGACTTCCTAGCTCCAAGAAACCTTTTGTTTTCTTGGCCCTTCGTTCCCGTGACTCTAAGAACAACAAAGCACAAATTCTCAAAGAAAACTATCTCAAAAATTATATCTTCCAAGAATTTCACAACCTCTCATCATGCTCAAATCTCTCCATCCTCCCTTCCTCACCACTTCTCCTACCTATTTATCAAGTTTCCATACACCATTCCCCAAGTCTTCTCAACCACCCTCATTATTATCCATCAACCTCCCTTATCTAGATTTTTGGGAAAAGATTAAAATAAAACTAAAATATAAATGACTTGCATTAAACAACAATAAATAAAATGAAAAGTCTTTCTTCTTGTGCTAGCTAATAAATGCAATTTGACAATTTTATCCAAAATGTACATAACACCCCACCATGCTCATTTAATTCATCATACCCACCATCTATCAAAGTCAAGAAGGTATTTAATGCTTCTAGATATTTTGTATGCAATATAATTTGCATATTCAATAAACATTCGATTAAATAGTTAATAATTTACTTTAATAATTAATACATTAATTAATTTTGCTAGGGTACATGGATAGGGTATGTGTGTGTAGCTAGCAGGCACATATCTCATGTATGTACTAATGATAAACAACCATTTCCTCTAGTGAATAGTTCCTATATGATCACAAAGACATGTAGGACAACAAATCAAGTAATACATCATTTAATAATCTTAACGAACAAAATTAGACCAAGTCATAAATAGCTCATCATCATACTTAAAATATCAAGAAGGAAATCAAAGAGGGTTTTAAACGTGGTAGGAACCAAGTGAGTAAACAATAGTGGCATCCCTAATCCCTAATCAGTATTCTCAACTAACATCGAAGCATCCTTCCTTCCTAACCTACTTCCATATTCCATCCTATCCTTTCCTCTGTTGGACTAAGACGGAGCGTCAACTATATTGGCCTAACTCCAGATAGAACCTATAAGTTGAAGTGTCATACATCTCGACCAAGCTTCCACAACAGGAAACTAGCAGTCGCCATCACACATCTATGTGAGCGTGACTTCACACACCCCTCCCATGACTCTAGGTTTCGGAGGATAAACCATGGGTAATACCTCCACTCCTTCTTATAGAGTTAGGGTCAACACTCTATATCGAGCCATACTGTGAAACTACTGTTATTAGAGTCACATCATCAAACAATCACTCTGGGCAAGTTGTGCATCCTGTCAAAACCACACTCACCACAAATCATAGCAATATTTTGAATCATAAATTAAATAATAAGTACAACATATAGCATATACTATCTTATTGATGTCTATGACATCCAAGTCACCTCAACACTACAGTCATTTGGATATCGCATAGCTCATTAACCTGTAAGTTAATCCACTAATAACTCATATCTATGCATATGCATAATAATTTCATATAAGGATCCATATCTGTATTGACGTTCAATTTAAGAAATGCATGTTTATTTTTATCATGTCTGGTATCTGTTATGCATTCATATCATAACTTGAACTAGTATCCACGTACCTAAATTCCACATTTTAACTTGCATGTTTAAACAAACCAAAGATCTATCATCATCATGAGTATATAACAATGAAAATAATATCATGCAACATAAATATATGTACATATCTCAAATATCTATCTCAATCTAACTGAGCCCAAACAAATGTTAAGAATTGAATTACTAAGATGAGTAAACAGTCAATCTTTTAACTTCCTAAAGGTCAAGATATGGGGCGTTACACTCACAACCTAATCCAAAGCGCTAATCCTAGTCTAATGTTGGTGGAAGATTCTAAAAACAAAAAGTTCTAGATCAATTTTAATTAGAATTGATTTTCGTGGTTGGTATTTACTCAGAGGTGTATGAGAGTGAAAATGATGATATTATGACTCAATTCCCAAAAAATGCATAAGAAATGATGAACAATCTTTTGTTTTAATGAATGTTTATTTAAGGGAAGGAGAAGGAATTTTCCTTTCACTTTCAAACACTAAGATACAATAACCTCATGCAATCGTTCTCAATCAAGAATCCAACATAATGCTAAAATATTCAGAAAATGGTTCTAATATCAAAAAACCAATCATGAAAATATATCCTTTTGTTTAAATGTGAATGATAATCAACTTGATGTAAAGCTTCTTATGCCAATCAGACTTCAAGATCTGTGAGATTTAAGCAATCAGAAGAAAACTTCACATAAACAAAAACACATTCTCACTGTGATCAAGTAAGAAGCAAGAAATGAAACCAAACTTGCAAAAAGAAAACCAAAAACTCAAACAGGAGGAATTGCTTGGGAGAAATGACCTCAAAGATCAAATGGAACCATAAATAGATCTCTGAATTTCCTTACAACAACTTTCAGATAATCAGATAAATGATAAAGAAGTAGATAAAATACAAATATCAAATAATAAGAGTGACTCAAAGAAAGGAAGAGAGTGACCAAAGACACACTGAGATAGTGATAGTCCTGAGTAGATGAATCAGTAAAAAATACACTAAGAGATGGATTCCCAAATAATTTTCTGTAGAAAAAGACTAGTGCTCTGGTGTCAAGGGAAATAGAGCATTGCAACGCTCTGTGGGATCCTATAAGGGAGTGCTATCTCTCTTTGGATGTAAAGTTAGGGGAGAGATAGCCTCTGAGAAAAAAAGAAATTTCCCCAGAAATCAAAAACTCAAGAAAACTTTCAAATTCATTATGTATGGGATGAATCCAAAAACCAAAAACACATCTAAGAACCAGAAAAATACAGTGAATGGGATCTAAAGGTGAGGAAAGGCCAAAAACAAAACCAAGGAAGGAAACCAAAACTGAAAGATCTGTTCCCCAGTGGATTCGTCAATTTTTGTTACAGGAAAACCCCCCTACGGACAGGTGAGCTTCCTCTTGGATCCTAGACCCCTATAACCAATACAGAAAGGTGCTAATGTTGGACACTAACATTTCTTCTCACAAATCTAAGCTATTCAAGGAATAATAATAAAGGAGTATAAATACCTTTAACGACATTTGTCCTTTCTCAATCCAGGTTGATCTTGATCTCCAAGCTCTTCAGAAGGTCCTGCAATCCAATGAGGAGCAACGAAAAAACATGCTTCCTATTATACCATGATTATATTCAAAATAGATATATCAAAAGAAACAAGTTCATGAAACATACACAAACTTGTAGGAAACAGGCCAATAATATATATATATATATATATATATATATATATATATATATATATTAATGAAAAGAAAGAAAAGTGCTTACAACTGTAAATGCATATGCATCAGACTCAACAAGCTCTCTTTGTCCAAACCCTTTCTCAAAAGTTCCATGATCAGAATGACTATAATTACATTGATTGTTCTCCCTTATGATATCATAAGTTTGATGCCTTCAATGTCGATCCTTCTTCACCATGAAGAGGCCTCCTTATATAGGATTTGAGAAGCCCAACCACCTTAGAGATTCTTGGGATATGTTGAGGATATTTCTCCATCAGTTGTGGATCCTCCCTGAGATCCAACCTTGACCTCATATTCAAATCAAACTGACTTCAGAGATAAGGAGGATCTTCCCCTAATTTCCTCAACAACACAACACTCCCCCAAAATGGTGCACAGAGAACTACAACGCTCCCACAAAGGAAGGCAAGGAGTGCTAGTTCTCCCTGCTAGTGGGTAGGGGAGTGCTTCCTTTCAAAAATGATTTTCAAGTGGTCTTTCTCAAGGAAAAATCTTTGTACTCTTCATCAAATGACATATCCTTCTTTTAACCAGTCTTTGAGGATGTCACAAGTGTTCCTGTGATGTCGTTTGAGATACGACATAGGAAAGATGACAGTATGATATTTGCGACACTTGCGACATTTGTGGACAAAGTGAGACACTTGCGACACTTGTAATGAAGACAGTAGGTCATCATTGAAGTGATTTATTTTTATGTGTAACACATATATTCCACACATCATTCATGATTATCACCCCCTTTCCTAGTACCATTACAGTTTCTTCCACCATGTTGATCACACCAGGTATCCAAAATCCCTTTCGTTTTTTATCGTCATGTTACTTTTCATGTCGACCTCCAAAAATTTCCATAAAAGTGATAGTATGTTGTCCCTCATTTCATTAACATTGTGTGGCCTTGGATAACATAGAGAGATTATGAATTTCTCGTTGATGCCATTTATCCCCATGACATTTGATTCAAGCATGATCTCATGTCGTAGTGGATCTTACTTGGTGACATTGTAGTTTTCAATAGCGGTCGAAGACCTCTGAGTTTGATTAGGCCATTAATTCCTTCAATTCCCTCACCACTTGGTTTAGATCCACCTCAATCATCAGAATAATCATCAGTTGTATTTTTCTCCCCTGAGGGAACTGCAAATATCTAGTTCATCAGCACATTCAGTTACTCTTACCTTTCAATGGTCTCAAGATACGAGCATGGGGCATGTCTTCCTTATTTGTACAAACATTTTTGGCTTTCATTTTTCCTATCTTACTTTGTATTGATCTTTCATCCCCTATACCTTTGAAAGATGACTCTTGATGCTCTTTATGTTCAAGTTTTCTCAATTTCTATCCAATATTACCATCAAAAGAAACTATGATATATTTTTTCTATACGTATGCTCCCAAACTAACACATCAGGGGGCATCTATTATCACTATAAAATGGCTCACTACAACTACAGAGAATGAATGAGGAAACAGGTAACACAAACACAACATACTACCAATATTCATGGAAGGATTACACTCAGTTTGGAAAAAAGAGAATATATATATATATATATATATATATATATATAAGTGGTTCTAGAAATCTGTGCACATTCATCCAAAGTCACGCGGGCCAACAAAGTGTACAACACACACAGTATGCAAAGTGTGAAAATGAAAGTCAAAAGACCCACGCAGATGCTGAAATGGCACATTAATGAATTTGTTCAGGCCTCAACCATTTTTGGGATGAAGGGAACCTCCCCCATACCCAAAATTACCCTCAAATTTCCCCTTGGGATCACTGAAAGGGATGGGAAGTAACTCCAAGGGATTCCCATTCACACTTAGAAATCGTTGATAAAACTCTTTCCATCCTCCTATAAATAAAGGGCCATTGTATGAAAAAAAGAAGAAGCATTTGAGTATTTTTATGTTGTTCATGTTTATCTTTGGGAAGCCACCTTTCTCTTAGAAAGCTTTGAGTATCCATTGCAAGTGTTAGAGCTCTCTCCTCTTGAGTATTTCATCACTCTTTTCTTCACCATTTTCCTTTGTTATCCATTGATAGTAGAAAGAATATTTTGTACTTGGGGACTCAAGAGCCTTCCCAAGGAGGAAGAGGGGATTCACAAGCTCCCATATTTTTCCAAGGAGTATCAATTCGAAGATCAATATACTTGGTATATCTCTCTTGTGTTTTCTTTGTGCATTCATTTCAAGTTATTTTTTTATTAGTTTATATTTATTTCCTTGTTCCTTATCTCTTGTTTCTTTATGTTAGTTGATCCACTAACCAACTAACTCTCTGTTGTGCTTTCTGGATAGCCTAACTAGATAGTTAAGGGACCTTTTTTGCTCCCTCTTGTGACAAAGGAACCCAACACTTTCCTTCTTATTTTATCCTAAGCCCACATGTCTCATCAAACATCGCATTTATTCTTTCCACTATTTTTTTGAGCCTTAGATTGAATATTTTTTATGCTTTCCTTGTTCTTGAGTACCCAACAAGTATACCTTTATCAACACAAGAATCAAACTTTCCAATTTTTCCATCTTCTCTTTTAATGTAGCATTTGCTTCCAAAAACTCAAACATGCTTCACATTCATTGGTCATCCTTTCCATAGCTCATAAGGAGTTTTATCAATGGTTTTTCTGAGAATTCCTTTATTTTTAATGTGAATTGTTGTATGCACTGTCTGTACACAAAATACACATGTCAACTTGGAATCCATTAACATAATTTGAGCCATTTAATGTATTGTCATGTTCTTCCTTTCAATGACTCCATTTTGTTTTGGTGCAATGGAAACAAATAATTTCCTATTTATCCCATGCTTACTACAGAGGTCCATAAATTCTTTTGAAGTAAACTCTCCTCCATTGACCGATCTTAAACATTTGATTTTCAAATACATTTCATTTTCAACCATCTCCTTTTACATCATGAATTTCTTTAATGCCTTTGACGTCTTCTTGAGAAAACACACTGCAGTCATTCTTGTATAATCATCAACCAATAGCATAAAATATTGCTCACCTTTCAACCCTTTTGTTCTAGTTGGTCCAACTAGATCAATATGCATAATATTCAGTGGTTTTTTTGTGGAGTATTCCTTTGATTTGAACTTGGTCTT
This sequence comes from Picea glauca, assembly GCA_000966675.3. NCBI lineage: Eukaryota > Viridiplantae > Streptophyta > Pinopsida > Pinales > Pinaceae > Picea > Picea glauca. The sequence continues at coordinate 656,574 of JZKD02S1673800.1, forward strand.
GGTTTTCTTTCCTTGTTGAAAATGCTTGCACAATGTGTTGGCTAGCTTTATGGTCTAGGAAATTTCTTTGACTTCTTCCTTTTTGTTGACCTTAAAAATATTATGAAAATTTATGTGACCCATTCTTCTATGCCATAGCCAAACTTCATCTTCCTTTCCTAAAAAACATTTTTCCTTTCCAATTTCACTTAGTATGTATATGTTTCTTGGAGTTCTCATAGTTGTAGCCACCACTTTGTATCAATCTACTTTTCTTATCTCTCATTTCTGTGAATCAAACATAAGTTTGTGATCTTGGTAACACATTTGACTTATGCTCAGAAGATTGTGTTTCATACCTTCCACTAGTAGAACATTTTATGCCTTGGCATCCTTACTTCCAATCTTGATTGTGCCTCTTCCAATGATTTTGGATGAGTTGTTGTTTTCAAAAGATATTGACCCATCTCTTTTCTTTTCAAAGTTATAAACTTGTCCTTGTCACCTGTCATGTTCTTTGAAAAACCACTGTCAACATACCATCCATGTTTCTTGTGTTGATCTTGTAGAGAAAGTGCACATTCTTCATTTTTATACCGATTCTTCTTTCTTACCCATATTATTTGTGATTCATGTTTGTGACAATTGTTATTATGTTGTGATTCTTTTTTAGGAACTATCATTCTACAATATTTCACCATGTGTCCAAAGTTTTTGCACTTGTAGCATTCCACTTCGGTACTCAAAGATTCAAACATGTTGTAGCTTATGCTCTGCATCTCATTAGGCCTTATTGGATAAGAATTTCTTATATAGCCTTCATAATTGTTTCCGTTGATTTTTTTGGCTCTGAAATTCATAGCCTTGTGCCCAATATTATTACATGAATAACATAATCCAAAAAAAATTGTTTGATACCAAAGAGATGGATATCTTCTGAAAGGTGTTTGTTTTTTTAATCCTTCTTCTTCTTGAGATATTTTTACTTATGATTTCTCCTAATTATAAACTCTGAATATTCTTGGAGGTGGGGTATATCTATGATTTTCCTTTTGAAAATTCTTGTCTTCTTCCTTCTCATTAGATCATATGACTATTTCTACATAACTTCTTTGTTTTATTTCCTAATATGTTGTTTTGTAAATTGAGCCATTTTTTATCTGGTTGTATCTCATTCCAGACTTGTCATGATGTGGCCTTTGACTTATAATAATATCATCCAAAACTTTAGAGTTGTTTTGCATGTTTTTCTTCTGAAGGTATTTTGTCAATATAACAATCTCTTCTTCCAAACTTCCAATGATCCTCTCTCTTTCTTATAATTTTTCTTTGAGTAATTATTCAATTCTCTTGTCTTCTTCTACTTGGATTTTTAAATTAGTGATCATCTTCTCTAGCTCTTAAGAGTTGTAATTTTGATTTTTGTCTTTTCCGTTTAGTTATGCCTATAGTGACTTGTTTTTCTTCTTTTCCCTTTTTATAAATTCTATTGTACTCAATAACTATTCTCTGTAATAAAATTATGCCTCTTAATATTCTTATTCATTTCCTTATTCATCAGAGTCTTCTACTGCCACGAATAGAACCCTTTCGGTATCACTATAACTGATTTCATATTCGTCTGATGAGGATCTGTCTTCTTTGGTGCAAAGGCTTTTCTTGAAAAAAATATTTTTGGTTCTTTTGTCTTTGTATATTTGCTTCCTCTTAGAGTCATCTTCTTCATTTATTTTATTTTTCTTAAAGAGAAATTTATTAGAAAAATGACCAATACCATCACAATTAAAAAAAATCAAAGGAAGATTACCTCGATATTTTTTGGTCCCATTTTTCATCCTTCTAAAAAAGTTGGCTACTTCTTCATTATCTTCAGAGACATCACTACTGCTACTATCTAACTTTTCCTTTTTCTTTCTCTTTTACTTTGTCTCATTACATGCTTTGAATGTTGCTTCCTTTGTAACTAGATTGTCTTTATCTTTTCTCATCTCATAATATGTGAGTTTCCCATGCAACTCATCCATGTACAGTGCAACTAGATCCTCTCTCTCTTCTAATGCTGAAACATTTGAATCAAATCTCATTGGTTGGGATATCAATACCTTTTTTACAAGGACCTATTCATTTACCTCATCTCCCAGACCTTTGATATTGTTTACTACTTCATTGACTCATAGAAAGTAGGCTTCTATGTGTTCATCTTCATTCATCTTCAAATTTTCAATCTTTTCTCTGAAAAATTGAAGTTTACCTTCCTTGAATTTTTCATCTCCTTCATATATATTCTTTAGTTTGATCCATATGTCTTTTGCGGAATCACAATGCATAACTTTGGTGTATAATGATTTATTCAAACCATTAAGGAGTGCATTTTTGTCTCATGAATTATTTTCTTCAAGTTTATTTCCATCTTTATATTTTGGAGGAATGGTTGGTGCTTTGTATCCATCTACTACTGATCTCCAAACATCAAATCCTAGTTCATGCATGTGTGTCTTCATTCTTCTTCTCCAAAAGGAATAATATTTCCCATCAAATTGTGGTATCCCAATCTTATATTAATCCATGATATCCTTCTAGTGGTTAAACTGCCTTTTGAAGGACCTACTTTGATTCCAATTGTTGGATTACTGAGGGGGGGGGTGAATCAGTAATAGTGATTTTTAATCTGTTTTAACCAAAATATATATTTATGATCAGTTTACCAATATCATTCAACAAGTTCAAAATAAATAAACCATGAGAAACCATAAACATACAAAGTACACCAATATTTGTATGTGGAAACCCAATGTGGGAGAAAAACACATTTTTTTTTCTTATATGTATTTGAGAAGTGCATTCATTAGAAGAACCAACTTCCTTTGTTCTCCAGATGCAACTGGAAGGAAGCTCTAGCCCCCTAGATTCTCAGGATACAACCTGAGGGAAGCTCCAACTCTCCAATTCTCTGGCTACAACGAGAAGGAGGCTACAACCCCCTATGTTCTCCGACTACAACCAGAAGGTAGATACAACCACTTGTCCTTTCCCCGTCCTCCTGCCCTTAAGTATACATGACAATTGTAGAAAACTTGTCACTGTCATTGTATCAACTCTGTCACTATCATAAATATCACTGAAATCATGTCCCAACCTATACCAAACTTCTTCAAAACTTTCATGCATATATGTGACTTATCTATTCTATAACACATGGATGTCCACACCTTCCTATATTGCAACTCACAGATGCTCGCGTCTTTGTTTTCTACAAGTCACGGACTAGAAAAAAACTTTTCTATTTCACTAAAACTCTCTCTGTTACTCTGTCTATGTCATTGTATCAATATCATACATTATCTGACCTCTATATATATACTCACAAGATAATTGATCTGATAGGAAAGAATACTCATCTAATATCCAAGTAGATCTAACAAAAATATGTATTAGGTTCATACATATGTCTTAATGATCTTGTGTGATATAAGAAACCCTTACATTAAACATACATCAAACCCTCATTGTTATAAAAAATAATCATGTACTTATAACATTATATCTCAACCCTAAACCCTCAACCATGCTCCAAATAACATAGGATATGTATTAATTAACAAGTTGCTCAATGAAGTATCCCAACAAAAAAAACCAATATAGTAGCAATGTATCCTTGTAGACCTGTCTGATACATAATATACCATACAAGCAATAGTCCCTCAAGGAAAAGAGCTCAATCTCCCATAGCTATAACCCAATCATTCACCAAATATTTACTTAAGATAAGCATATAACATACCTTTTGTTATTATAAATAGCTTTGGTGTACCTTCTCGTTGCTAGACCTTCTTGTAGCCACTTCTTAGCCTGCAAATTATCATTGATGATGGATATAATTTCCATTTTCATCTTTGGCAATAGATCCTCACTTTGTCTTCAATAAACCTGTGGGTATCTACGCTTTGTCCCACTGTGGCCCGTGGACATCCACGCCCTTCTAGTACTTCAACCTGTGGATGTCTTCAGTAAAAACCTAGTTCAATGCCCATAATCTCGACCCTTTGACTCCTGAAACTTCTCTCGTCGCTACTTCAGACACACTTCTATAGATTTATCAATTATTCATGTCCATAAAAATTCACAAAATATATATTTAATGTGCTCAAAACTAGGTGCTAATGCAAGACCCTTTCTCTCTTATTTGTACTCTCCAAGTAGCTTCCTTTAAGGGTTATCTTTTAACTATTTTACCCAAATTACTTATTTTATGGATAACCCACTTTTAACTACTTTACCCATTTGCAACCACTTTATGATAAATAGAAAACTCACCACTTCTTGTTGCAACTAATTAATTTTTAATTATTTTCTTATTACAACAAATTTACTCATGATTAACTCCTAGTTACAAACACTTTGACTAGTAAAATTCTTCTAGGAGCTTCTAAAATAATTGACTTCTTTGACCTTCTATGGGATTCTATATAACTCATGAGGATTCTCCAACTTCACTAAGCCATATCTCTTCAATCGTGAAGAACTACGTGATGTACCACATATACCCAGAAATGGAATGACATGTACTATCCATCCATGATAGTATTTCCTGCAATTTCACAGAACTTCATTAAATAATTTCTTAAAAAAACATGGGTCCCTTATCCACACTTATGGGGATACCATAATTTTCTACTGGATTTGCTTCAAGGGTTGACATCAATGAAAACCAACCCAATTAATCAACATTAATTGTAACATCTATATTTTATATTTTATTGTTTGGCTTATTAGACACATGACACTGTGATTTTTTCACTTTTTTATAGGTGCATTTGTTCCCATCTATGTCCGGATATGGACATCATTTTCGCACAGAGAATATCGATGATGGAAACATGACACAAGACTATGGAGTGGAAGTCGAGTTCGACCAATCTAATTGTGCTAGCCACCACGATCAAAACCTAATACAAGGGATGTTAGGTTATGTTGGAAAGATACAAGAGACCATTTGAGTGGACTTCTCTTCTTTCCAATGTGTTATTTTTAGGTGCAAGTGGAGGGACACCTTTGATCAAAATAATGTAAAGGAATATCACGATAGTGGGATGATATGTATAAACTCTTGAAAGATGTTAGATGAAGATAAGGAGCTTTATGGTTTCCCAAAACACCACAACCAAGTGTTTATTTACCCAGATGTTTTGGATAGGGATTGTTGGTTTGCATTAAAACATGGCCCTAGATCAAAACATATTTTTGAGAACAATAGTGTTATCATGCCAAGCGAGGAAGATAATCAGGGTGATGACAACAAGAGTGATATGTACATGTTTTATTTCATCATTAATATTGTTGTTGTATTTTTTTTTTAATCTTTATTTCGTTAATTATATTTTTTTTATTCTTCTTGTGACAGAGGAAATTTTAAGTTAATTATAACAAATCTTTGAAAAATTTTAGTTGGTTAATAGTCAGTTTGATGTATAATGTTTTTGTCTTTCAAATTATTTGAGATTGCATGGAACTATTGATTGAAATAGAATTTTATATTGTTATTTGAACATATTTATATGTTGTTGCATGTTTAATTATATAAAATTTTAAGAATTGTTATCATGATAAAGTTGCAAGAATTATTATCATGTTCAAAAATGCCTCAAGATGTTAGATGTTTGACCCTTTACCAACATGTTATAGAAATATTGAGACCTAAAAAATAGCATAGTAACAATGGTGTACTTAGAATTCTGATGTGTATAGAAGGTGACATTTATCCATTTATTAACAATCCTCTTATCGTTGGAAACACTTAGGAAATTGTATAAAGCAGTTTTGTTAGTGATATGAATTTGATCCTTATATCTCTTAGGGAAATAATTTTAAGATTTGCATTGTAATTCCTTGCTTGAGCATTTGAGTTGTGAATATTTTAAACCATGCATGAGTTATTTAATTAATTTTTTT
>JZKD02S1673800.1:668062-687074 GCA_000966675.3 Picea glauca
TGCTATAAAATATATGGTCCAGTTGATGGGATAATTTTCATATCAACAATAGTAGTGGAGGCATGGTCTGTAGTAGAAGATGGTGGATGGTCAGGAGGAAGTGGTTGGTTGACTCTCTGACTAGAAATAAGCGATGGAGGAATATGTATTGCCTTCTAATCTAGGTGATGTTAAATAGGAGGAGAAGGAATATGTGTTTCCTTCTCATGATCTGGGTGAGGGGAAGGATGAGGAGGAGGATGTAGAGAGGGATCACAACCACCCTCATCAATCGAAGGGGTACTGGATGAATGAGTCATAATGGAAGGGGAGTTGTGCCTATCACTGAGATCCCACCTCAATACTAGTATATTGAAGGAAAAAGTATTCCTCGTCTCCGGAAACCTCTCAAAAAAAAGCAAAATAACTATGAATAAAAAGGGAAGTTCAACCTCCCACATATCATAGTATGACATATTTCTAACGCTATACAAACCTGCAATAAAAAAATGGTAGACCATCTGATACACCATGGCCTATGTACCAACAAATCAACATAATACAAAAGAGGGAAACTAATGTGCTACCCATCACTGGTAAAGTGTGTTATGGTCATCACTAATAGTGAGAGGAACATAAACTCCTCTACACTGAAATAAGAGATCCATAGATATCCACTAGACACCTAAAAATCAATTGGGGAAAGTACATCAACCCCAATATATCGTTGATGGTACATGAGATGACTCTCTGCTGCAACACCTGCTGGGACATATGGGATGGGAACTGGGGAAAATCCTCCCCTCTCTTGGATAGCCCAATGATAAAGTAAATATCCTCCTTAGTGGGATGGTACCACTGATCCAGACCCACACAAAAATCCTATCGATGGAAATCCCATCAACGGATCAGATGTACCAACAAACCAGAGTTCCCCTTCAGGGATGTAGCCTCCTCATAGTACTTAAGTAGGCCTACATTTCTCAAGAGAACATGATTCACTGCAGTAATAGGGAAAGGGTACAAAACCCTCTCCCTCTCCCTCTCCCTCACCTCCCATTCTCATACAACATTGTATAGGTACACACTTTGCTCCTTTCGTTGCTACTACTCTCTCCTCTTATGTCTCTACATGATTAAAATATGAAATACATCAGCCTCAATCATACATAAAACATAAAAAAATATACTAAATGATAAATTTATTTATAAATACAAAAAAATATTTTTCTTCAAAAAATAAGTAAATTTCATAACCAGTGTGCCTGAAAAATAGTCAAGCACCAGTCGTGATGCATACATAGCTTGTGAGCACCACCCTCGGTGTGATAGTATAAACTAACGCACCATATTAAAAAATATATATTATGTTATGCGGTGCGTTGTATAACCCTACCATATCGGTGTGGTCAGGTAAACCCATGCACCAGTGTGTTATGATTATCCTATGCACCGCTTAAAATAAAAACAAATTAAAATCCTAATGCACCGCAATTTTTTTTTTTTTAAATTAGTTAACGCAGTGCGTATATGTTTCTTATATGTCTCGGCTCATTTAAGTAACATAAATTCACCTCCCCACCTATTTTTTAAAATTGATGCACCGCCCCACCGGTGTGTTATGATTACCCTATGCACTGTTTAAAATAAAAATTAAAAAATTAAAATCCTAAAGCGTCGTAAACCATTTTTTTTAAATTATTAAAGGTGGTGCATATATGTTCCTTATATGCACTAGTGCATTTAAGTAACGACGATGCACCACCCCACCAATTTTTTAAAATTGATGAGTAAAAAACTTTGCAATTTTTTATCTAGTTGTTTCAGGCAGTGTGTTCAATTCATTCAGCTTGCATCACTCGCGGTGCACACTAAGAATTTACAAGGCACACCACGACAAAATGCCAATTTTTTATAGCAGTGCATTTGTAAACATGAACGCACTAATGTGAACACTTACTAAAGCACCACACAAAATAATATATCTAATTCATGTGATGCACCATGTACTATAACAGATTGGTGCATCATCGAATATCTATATAATTTTACGCAGTGTGTCGATAAAAATATGTGTCGGTGTGTTCTTGTTTACCTACGCACCATTAAGGAATTTAACATTATGTTGTGGTGTGCCTTGTAAATTTACAGGGTGCACTGACCATGGTGCGAGACAAACATCTCGAACGCACCGTGTAGAAAAAAGAGAATTTAAACAGTGAAAAATTAACTGAATTTTAAATTTTAATTTGTTGAAAACTTAATTTATAAAGAAATCAAGATATTACGTGGAAATTTTGTCGTCGGTGAGATATTGTTGGCATGTAGTAAAAAAAACCAAATTTTCCCACCGTTTGGAAAAATTCGAAAACCATGCATAGAGAAATAGGCGGAAGGGAGGAAAGCAAGGGAAGCACCGATGGCAAGGCGCTTCAGAGAGGAAAAAGTTGCAGCAATTCTTTTGAGCTCTACAATAATGAAAATGGTAAAAATGAATTTTTCGGCCAATAATTTTTTTTTATTAAACCATGTTCCAGTGTGCTCGATGACTAAATGCATCGATGCTAAAATATTTATATAGTGCATCGAATAACATTTTTTACAAATAACCCAAACACAGTGCACCCATTTTAGGTTACTATGGAGCACACCGGTGTATATATTTCTTGAAGAAAATCCTACAATGGTGCGTAATTTTTTTATTTAACCATGTCACGGTGTGGTTGATTATTCTACACACCGATGCATCCGATGTTAAATAGCGAACCATTTAAAAAAAAAAAAAATAACCCTAACATGATGCTTCCATTGGAGAAATGGTGCACCTCGGTGTCTCAGTATACTACGAAGCACACCGATGTACATTTTGTTAAATAATCCTACAATGGTACAAAAATGTTTTTATTTAACCATGTCATGCTACACTCTTTTATTAGCAGCACGGGTGTGTCTGGTTTTAACAAGTGCACCGGATTATATTTTCTTTAAAATAACCCTATCATTGTTCGTTCGTTTAGAGCAGGTGTGTTAACCAGTGCGTCAGTATACCACAAAGCACATTGGAGTATATTTTTCAAAATAATCCTACGATGGTGTCTATTTGTTTTATATAATCATGTCATGATGTGGTTATTAATGCAATGCTCTGGTGTGTTAGAGTGCTATATTCGCATCGATGCAGTGTATTTTAAATATACGCATGGTTATGCTTTAAAAGATATAGAAATTTTTATTTTCCAGTAATATAGATTGGAATTTTGCTAGAATGAGCATGTTTTAGACTCAAGGATTTGGTGAACTCCCAAATATATTATAAATGGGAAATGATTATAGTTTAGTATTTCGAGAGACGATTATGATCATTGATGGTGAGATCAAGGTTATGAGCATTGATGGTGAGATCATGCAGGTTATGATCATTAATGGTGAGATCATGCAGGTTATGATCATTGATGGTGAGATCACGCAGTTTATGATCATTGACAAAGATATCATGCAAGTTATCATCATTGATGTCGAGATCATGCAGGTTATGATCGTTGACAATCATGCAAGTTGGTCATAATCATTGACAATGAGATCACACAAGGTTATAATCATTGACGATGATGATGGAAATATGGGAAGGGAGATCCATACAGTAGTAGGTACCCATGTATTAATATTCCCATTGTGGACATCATGGTCATAAAAACTCAAATTGTCATCATAATCACACACAATTGTGAATTAGAAACAAATATAGATTAGAATTTTTCTAGACAACTCGTTAGTTGGGATTTCACCAAATACTTGAGTCTACAACATGCTTTAGATGATTATAGATTAGAATTTTGATAGACTACCCATAATTGTTATTGGACAAATCGGTAAGTGCAGACACAATCATATCTCCCTAGTTTCACCCCTAAACTAGAACAAAACAAGACAGAATATAAAACTCCCGCTAAGTTTATATCATCAAGCATACTAACTAACAAGAGATAAAATGGCATACCTTTTAAATGTTGTTTGTCCTCTCTAATTTCATCCTCACTCCATTTCAAGGCTTATGGGATGTTGAACTTGTAAAAATACACAAGCCAACGAAGTGAAAGAAACAACGTATACTCGACAAAACCTATGTATGTGATCAAGGAGTCATACAATAAAATAAGAATAATTTTATGGGAAAGAAATATATTGTTGTATTATAAATATGAAAAGGAGAATACAACCAAAGCCTTGATGTTGTAATATCCCTTCCAACAGTCAATTTCTTCCCACACACTTCTTCTCCACGGATTCTGAGATCAACAATCTATCTTGAGAAAGAAAATCTCAAAGCTAACATACAAGGTCCAAAAACTACAAGCTACAAAACTAAAGAATTTTCCAAATCAACACTAGCCAACTCAATCCAACTTTCCCCATGAGAGCTCCTCTCCTTTTATAGGATTAAAAGGATAGGGTGATGATGCTAGGATGATCCCAAGAGATCAGGGATGTAACTTAGATCCAAACCGATTGGAGGCGACATCACCCTCAAAGATTCTATTCTAGAACTTTCCAGAAATTCTGCTTTTTCCTTCGTACAAAAAATCGTCGCACCCTTAACACTGAGAAAGACATTATGGTGAAACCTACAATGATATTGGATCACCGCACCCTTAACAATAAGAAAGGTGTGACGATCCCTTTTTATAATGTTTTTGACAAAGGAAAAGTATAATTCCATCTCTCTGGGAAAATGTATCTTCATTCTTCTTCAGGGATCTAGGCCATTGATCCTTCTCAATATGAAGGATAGGTTTACATCATTAATGACCATAGGGGTGAAGAAAATAACGTGTAATAGAGAGGCCCCCAAAGTATGAAGTTAGAACAGAGTGATAGCTTAAATAATTTGTCGAGTGTGTGTAGGGAACAAGGAACACGTCGATCGGAAACCTGCCAATAAACAAGGAAATACAGTACAATAATATATCATCATTGAGGTAGGCATGGCCATGGCCACCAAACATACACTGTGGATCCATACAATTATGACTCAAATCTGAGCATAGCCACCAAAAATACATTGTGTATCTATGCATTAAAGACTCAAATTTGAACATAGCCATGAGACATACATTGTTGATTTATGCAACAATACAATTTGAATATACTCCAACGCAATCTGAATCTGTCAAAAAGATTCAGGGTCTTCATCTCCACCACTCTATAGTACGAATCTAACCATGCGAATACATGTGCTGAAGTCGAACATGGTAGAAACTACTTGATTATCGGTCATTAGTGTATACTATTAAAAAATGTGAGGTAAATAACCATTAATGTCAATGACTCCCAAGGTACTCTAGTACAATCCAACAAATGTGAATTAATGAGATGAAGTTGAACACTCGGCACAATCTCTGTATCAGGGGTCAATAATGAAAACCCACTGTCGAAAGCAAGGAAACCTTCCATTAGGGAATGCAAGTTCCAATGTACCAATTAGTTTCTAAGTCTAATTCCTGGATAATGATTTGAAGCCGATAGGAAAATACTCGTCACAGGAAGGCCTTGATGTATCCCCCATCAATTACATGAAACAGGTAACAAGATTTGAGGTAGATCAGAGTAACAAGTGATTCAGGACTGACTCAGGGATGGTCGATGCAATATAAGGCTTAAGGACTACAGAAATGGTTGATGAAATAGAAGGATTTTTGGGTTGAGCTTCTCTTTGAACATATTGATGACACAACAACTGTCTTAGAAACACCGACTCAACAACATGGATCATAGACCAATTTGTAATCTTAGAAAGGGGTATGATCAAGAGATAGGAAAATTTTCCAACATAGACACAAAGCAAGTGAAAGGGTGTCATGTTCAAAAGAAACTCTTCCATAGAATACAGGTTTAGATAAATTTCTTTACCAATTTCTCCCCCACCATTTCTGGCAAGTACCTCTTTATTTTTACACAAGCTTGAGGAGGATAACATATGCTTGAACTGTAATCTCATCCTTCGGATGAGTCCTTTAGAGTATTTTCAACAAGCCCTAGGAAGGAGTGGTTCGGTCCCATATGGGTCTTTTGATGCTTGTTTAATGAGTCCAAAGAAAGAAAACTCAGGGATTTTTCATTTTTAGAGAATCTGAAAAACACTTAAAGAAAACTCCAAAATAACCTTTTTCATAAAGTAGTATGATGAGACCAAAAAAGATATAATCTACCGCTCAACAGGCATTTTCTTCAAATACTTTAACGAGCGTGAAAATAACAAGATCGCTCGGCAATATTTTCATGTTTAGAGATTCTGAAAAGAGCTTAAAGGGAACTCCAAGGGTTCCTTTTTCGTATAACCTTTACAAGTCCGAAAAATATGAGAATGAGAAAGAACAAAGACTAAGCTTGGTTTTTTTTTCATTTTTATGCAAGCTTAAAATAAAACAAAACTATGCTTGGGATAGATTTTATTTTTTCACAAGCTTAAAACTAAACAAAACTATGCTTAGACCTAGTTTCATTTTTACACAAGATCGAACCAAAGGAAACTATGCTTGAGGTAGGTGGTTTCATTTTTACACAAGACTGGACTAGAGAAAATTGTGCTTGAGACTTCCCAACACATTATCCAAGGATGGTTGGTACTTATCCCCTAGCTTAAGAAGCTAGTGGTTTAACTTTAGCATGAAGTCCAGAGGTTGAAAACATTTTCCCTCGAGATTTGATTCATCCAACAACATAGGAGGATGAAAAGAAGATTCAAATACTATACGTAACAAAGTACTTGACTCAATTGAAGAGAGGGGAAACTATTTCATTTTTTAACGAGATTGACACAGGAATAGGAACTATGCTTAAGAATCCAGATTCAATCCTCAGACCTCTGTTTCAACTTTTAATGATCTTGACACAGAAAAGGAACTATTCTCGTAACCTCTATTTCATTTTTAACGAGGTTCCTACAGAGATGCAAAAACATATCCTCGTAACCTTTGTTTCATTTTTTAACGAGGTTGTCACAGAGAAACAAAAGCTATCCTTGAGGCTGGTTTCATTTTTTAATGAGCTTGAAATTAGAAAATCATGATCAAAGTTGGTTTAATTTTTTAATTAGCTTGAAATCATAAAACCATCCTCAAAGCTGGTTTCATTTTTTAATGAGCTTGAAATCATAAAACCATGCTCAAATATTTTCTTCTTGATCACAACTTCCAAGAGGACAATGCTCTAGAAGGACACCATGCCTAGGGAAAAAAATCGATCATGGCCTCTAAGAGATCTTTACTCGATGGAAGAAACATATTGTGCAAGGAACACATGTCAAGGGCCGCGACAGGGGTAAGGAGATCAGTCTCTAAAATCCCTATCGAAGAGACCACCATGTCAACTACCAAATCTAAGTCATAAGATATTGAGTATACAATAAGAGGTTTATCTTCATCGGCAACTGAAGGCATGGAAGACAATGCCACATAATTGACCTGTGGCAGGGGCAATATCATCTGCATATAAGAACTATTTAGGTAGGTCATTGAGTTTATGGTCAAGTCAGGGCCAATGAACGAATGTTGATCAATAGTCACAATTATTCCATCGTGAGGGAAAGATATCACACGAAAAAGAGTGGACATGATAGATTTCATGGAATATATGTAATCTCACCCAAGGAGTAAATCAAAATACAAGGGGTCTTGGACTACCATAACATCAATAAAGACATTTTTCCACCCCAAAGTTACAGGAAACTGAGGAAGGACTCCTAAAGGGTGATTGTTCTTCTGTTAATAGATAACAGATTCTACGTAACTAACACAAGATGAGGATAACCCAAAGCTTTCCAAGTAATAGAGGACAAAACACTAACATATGAACCTTCATCTATCAATGTCTGAGGAACATCCCGACCACAAACCTGTATGGTAATATTGAAAGGAATGTGAGAGGGAAGACGAGGTCCAGTTAGTGCACCCCAATCAAAAAGGATGACCTCATTTCTTGTAGAGGGTTCCATGGGAGAAGGATGAATTCCCCCTAGCCTGGTAGATTATGTATCAACAAGAAAAACGTGGGAAGCATCGGCTTTAATTTCTAGTGGGAGAGTATAATTGACTGATGACAATATCATATTGACCACTTGAGTTGCATTATTCAAGGGGAGAATGGGATCCTTGAATGGAAATAGATCGACCGATTGGGTTTCACTCTCTAACGAGATAGTGGGATCAATTGAGGATGGGATCAGATCGACCACTTTTTCAACTGGTTCAACTAAGGACGTGACCAGATTGACTACCTGATCAACTGGACTAACCCATGAATGGACCTGATTGATCATTCCATCAACTAAAGGTGAGTTGAGAGTAAGACTATAGTAATCAAATGGAAGTTGAGGCTGGGAAACAATCATGTCTTCCAGTAATTTAGAGGCTTCATCCATACGAGGGAAAAAGTGAGTTTGATGACTCCCTCCACATAACCTACAAGGAAACTTGACTCTACTTTTATTCTTTCCAACAATATCTTGACTAGTTGATGGGAGTTCATCAGCATGTTGTTCAGAGTTTGATGACATGGGCTGGAAAGGGCGTGCATACAATGCTTTGATAACCTTGGATAGACCAGGGAAATCCTTAAGAATATGGCTACCTTCAAAAATCCTACAAGGGTACTTGGGTTGACAGGTTGTTTGGGTGATATTTCCATGATTATTAGTGACTAGTGGTTTTCCAACATGTCTGGTAGTGGTTGGAAGTTTAGACTCTTTCTTATTTTTCTTCTTCTTCTTATCCACTGGGTTACTAGTTTCAGATCTTTCACTCAGCAAAGAAGATGAAATGGAAGAAGACCTTGCAAGAGAAGAAGGCAAAGAAGATCTTACTAGTGAAGAAGGTGAAGGATCAACATGAGTTTGATGTTCTTGGGGGGAATTTCTTACAGCCGAAGCACTTGCTGCATTTAGGATTTTCTAAGTGGAAAACAACCATACCGACAATCCAATTCTGAGACCTGGAAGGATCAAAGTAGCGATGTAAGGAGGACCAAAGTTTTCGTAAGAAGGAAAAATAAAAGGTTCCCATGGAGAAGGGGTTGCTACATTGGTCATTCTTAAAACTGATTCTATTAAACACAAATCCAACCTAGAGTTTGCTAGGGAAAACAAACAACACACGCTAAAAATCTAGGAAGAAAGCAATCAAAAAAACCCTTCTCACAATGAACGCACTAGTTGGTGATGAAATCCAATGTCGCGAGAACAATGTAATAAGGGGATGAGATAGAATGGGTGGAAAAGTTATGTTGAGGACCTACTTAATAGCCTTACACCCTAGTGGAATCTCCCACACATAAATGTGGGTATACCCTCCAAGGAGCCCGAGTGATTTTGGCCAACGTCGATTCCAGGTAACATGAAGACTTTCCCCTCCATAGTCACCTCGTGTAAATACCCTAAAGATATAGGACACTAAGGTTACCAATTACGACAATAATGCTTGGGGAAACAGTTGATAGTCTGATCCATGCACAAAGACAGGGTATCTAATCCCGAAATCAACTCGAGCAAGTCCCCACAAGATTTTCTTCTCAAGTGACCCCCAATAATATGCGCAATCTCTACACTGAGACCAACAAAGAAGGGTGAGTAACTCTATCAGTCTTAATGCCACCTCATGATTGACCCTTGTGTTATAAGGGATTCCAAGGAAAAAATGTAGCAAGTTGATTTAACTCTCCCTATCACAATATACTATGCTTGTTTATAGCTTTGGAAAGTTATCTTTCACACCTATTCCAAAGCCCTACAATTAATCTAAGGTAGGTTTGCTACCAAAAAATATAAAAATGTCTAATCAATTTTTATAAGCGCTTTATTTTAAGGTTGTTGTTACTCAAGAGGAAAAATGGCATGGACTAAATGATGTTTTGACAAACTCTAAACAATGAAAAGAAATGATAATGCAAATGTTTCACTTCGATGAAAGTTATATTACGAAAAGGAGAAAACGTTTATCATTCCCAGATGCACAATGTCCCAAAATTTAATTAAAATCATCAATATCAATATCCTCAATAAATGAGCCAAAGAGACTGGACACCAATACACAAAGAGACTGTACACCATTTTTTTAAGAAATCAAGACCAAAAATGCCAATAACCATGCAATTTTGCTACTTCAAATGAAAGGATGCCCCCAATCTAATGTAAAGCAAGAAATTAAAAATTTTGTTTCAAAGATAGCTAAAAGAAACATAAAATCTCTATAAAACAAAGAAACCCAAACAAATTTTATCTTTTAACATGAACTATTTAATAAAATAAAAATAAGTTATTTCACCAAACAATTCAAAAGAAAAAACAATGCTTTGTAAATGAAAGACACTCAAAGAAAGAGATCAAATCTTTCAAAAGAACGCAATATAGAACAAAGAAGAGATGTCTAAAAGAACAAAAGATGATTTCAAGAAAACTGTAACCAGACTCAAAAATTCACCCCAAAACCATATCTAATATATGGGCAAGAAAAACCATCAAAAATAAACTTTTTTCACAATCGTTGCATGGTGTAGACTAACATAGTGCGACGATCCTTGATCATCATAGGCTAGTGAAAAAATAAAGTGTGATGACGTCGCATTGTTTCAAAAGACAGGGTGCATCAATCCTATATTGTCACACTGTCTCTCAAAGAAGGGTGCGACGATCAAAGGAAAACTGGAAAAAATAAAAAGTAAGAAGGATTTTCTAGTGAATTTTAGCAGTCAGAGACTCAATCTGGATCTCCCAATAACTCAGAAAATAGAACCCAAGCAATCAGAGCAAGAAATAAAGAAAAATAGGAAAATAATATGTTCCCCAGTGGAGTCTCCAATTTTTTTATCGAACAAATCGATAACTGCAGACACAAACAGATCTCCCTAGTTTCACCCAAAAACTAGAACAAAACAAGACAGAATATAACACATCCACTAAGTTTTAATCATCAAGCATACTAAATAACAAGAGATAAATGACATACCTTTTAAATGTCGTTTGTCCTCGCTAGTTTCATCCTTGCTCTATTTCAAGTCTTATGGGATGTTGAACCTGTAAAAAGACACAAGCCAACGAAGTGAAAGAAACAACGTATACTCAACAAAACCTATGTATGTGATCAAGGGGTCATACAATAAAATAAGAATAATTTCATGGGAAAGAAATATATTGTTTTATTATAAATATGAAAAGGAGGAGAATACAACTAAAGCCTTGATGTTGTAAGGTCCCTTCCAATAGTCCCTTTCTTCCCACACACTTCTTCTCCATGGATTCTGAGATCAACAATCTATATTGACAAATCAAAGCTCAAAGCCAACATACAAGCTCCAAAATCTCCAAGATACAAAACTCAAAAACTTTCCAACTTAGCACTAGCCAACTCTATCCAACTTTCCCCATGAGAACTCACGTCCTTTTATAGGTTGAAAAGGATAGGGTCAGGAGGTTAGGATGATCCCAAGAGATCAGGTATGTGACTCAGATCTAAACTGATCGGAGCCCACATCACCCTCGAAACTTCTATTCTAGAAATTTTGAGAAATTACCCTTTTTCCTTCGTATGAAAGTCGTCGCACCCTTAACACTAAGAAAACTACGATGACGTCGCAGGCCACTATGGTGAAACCTGTGACGATCCTGGATCATCACACCCTTAACACTAAGCAAGGTGTGGCGATCCCTTTTCTAAGGTTTTTGACAAAGGAAAAGTATGATTCCATCTCTCTTGGAAAATGTAATTTCATTCTTCTTCAGGGATTCATGCCATTAGTCCTTCTCAAGATAAAGGATAATTTTACATCATTAAGGCTCATAGGAGTGACGAAAATAATGTGTAAGAATACTTTAGACTCAAGTATTTACAACTGAAATTCCTATACTTTAGACTCAATTCTTTACAGTTGAAATGTTTATACTTTAGACTCAAGTATTTATAGCTGAAATGTAGACAAAAAGTTTCATAGAAACACCCAGGAAATAAATCCCTCTCCCTCTCCCTTGCCTCCCAATCCTGCACAACATTGTACAAGTCAAACCTCTTCTCTTGTTGTTTTTACTTCTCTCTCGGATGACGTCTCTGCATGATTAAGAATATGGCTGATAATTTTTTAATTAACCCTTTTATGATGTGTTAAATAACTATTCCTTATTTACGTAGCACACCAGAGTATTTTTTTCAAAAACCTTACCATTGTGCACCATTGTTTGGGAGAAACTGTTTGCACCAACAAAAAATTTTAAGTATCACATCATCGTATATAAAAAAAAATTGGTTTATATTTATCTCTTCTACTTATTGGGTTGACCCAGGTTCAGATCTCAACAAGTTTCCAACAAAACCCTATGATACTATCGGCCCTCCTGGTAAACTAGAAGGAAACACAGTGCACAGAGTGTACTATGTAGTCTCACCCAAGATAGCTTTATGGGTGACTGCAATGCTCAAGTGCTTTCATTCTAAGAATGAGTGGCAATCTGGGGGGTGTATTCTACCTTATTCATGCATTCATAATCTTATCCATTTAATACTCCTAGGATTTGTTCATCTTTGCATGCATTCTAACATATCTAGCTTAACCATTCATTCATAAATCACTCATTGACAGAAGGTAAATAAGATCAATCATTGATAGAAAGTAACCATGTACTAAACGACACACATAACACATATTTTACCATGGTTCACCCCCTCCTGGGCTACATCCACAAAGATCTGGCCTCTCTGTTATTTTATTAGGTCTATTGAAAAATATGGCGTTGTGTGCACTACATATTTCTCCTTACAAGAATAAATGGGTTTAAGACCTTATTTGAGGCGAACTAGATCACACCAGGCTTCTCAGCCTTTGATACAACCCTCAATATCTGACCTACTTGACTCTTGTATATCAATTTCAAACTTACAACCGTTGAGCATTTATTGAACAACCAACCAAAAATCCAAGAACCTCGACCTAGACCTCCTATTTATACTAGTTTTTAGGCTTATATTCGTTACAATAATTATCTAAAACCCTAAACCTAGCATGATTAGGTTTCCCTTCCTACGTGCCACATTTCTTTTCGTCTTGCATGATTATTTTCCTTCTTTTTCTGCATGTTGCTTTCTTTCCTTCGATTGCGCATGCTCCAAAATTAGGTCTTTTGGCCAAAATTAGTTCTTCTTCGAAGTAGACCCTACCCTCCAAAATTGCACCTACGCTCAAAGTAGCCTTTCCAAAATAGGCCTTCACCCAAAAAAAATTTAAAAATAACATTGCCATGGTGCACAATTTTTAAGAGAAACTGTGCGCCTGAGTGCATCATTATTTATGTAGCACACCCGAGTATTTTTTTTGTTTGAAATAACCCTACTACTGTGCATTAGTTTTTCGGGAATTGGTGTATCAACTATATAAAATGAACTAGTGTGTTATATATTTATAAAAGCATTGTACAAAACATCTGCTAAAACCTTCGTCTTCTTGCCTCTGCTAGTATTCTACACTATAAATGGATTTTTGGGCTATTTT
This sequence comes from Picea glauca, assembly GCA_000966675.3. NCBI lineage: Eukaryota > Viridiplantae > Streptophyta > Pinopsida > Pinales > Pinaceae > Picea > Picea glauca. Next base: position 681,566 of record JZKD02S1673800.1, read on the forward strand.
AATAGGGGCGTCCGCAAAAAACACCACTAGAGTGTCTTTTCCTTGTAGTGGTTAACATTGTGGGTTGGAAGTTACCCTTCAGAATTCTAGTGACTTTCTCATGATGAGGGAAGTATTTCATGTAGTGGTTCCCTGTACAAATCATGCATGGAAGCTTAGATTTCCCTTCTGGTTGGGTATCAACAGTTTTTGGAATCTCCTGTTGGTTAGAATATTTCCTAGATTTACCCGTGTTTTTATTCTTTCCTCCAGGTTTTTAAGATGAAGTGGAATGGATCACATTCACCTCAGATGTTTGAATAGGAGAGGAACCAGTTTTGGTGTTTGTAATGGAACCCGCCATGCCATCAAAATGGGATTTCGGAGCAGGTCTTGATGGATCATTTGACGTGCGGGGAACATGAGGGATTAGATAATAAATTATGTTGGATTGGGAATATAACAAGTCCAAATATTGAGTAGGAATGATGGATTTTACCTTAGTGACAATACTTCCCATGGAGACGTCTCTAGCGATGGGTGGAAAAAGTGACTTGGTAAACTAATATGCCAAGAGTTGTTCTGGAATAGAGGATTTAATCAACCATCGTTGTCACCTCCATTCATAACTATGATAAAATATGTGAGTGGAGGTGGATTACTTAAGAGAAGTTAAAATATTTGTACTAGTTTCATATCGAATCGACAATTGGAAATGTGTCAAAAAATCCACAGCTAAAGAGTTGAAGTTGCTAAAGGAATGTTGTGGTTTTTCAATATACCATTTTGATGTCGCTCCTCTTAGGGTTTACTGGAAAAGTGGTAAATGAATAGAATCATCCATCAAAGTGTTCAAAGAACACCAAATATGGAAGTTCATTACATGGTTATTAGGGTCTTCTCCATGTATCTTGTCGAATTTTAGGATATCGAAAGGTAGTTTGGCATAGATTGGAGGCCAAAATGGGGCATGAAATATGGGATCATTGGTCAAATGTAACAGATCAGATAGATCTAAAGTAGCTAAGAATGGAATTCGTCGATTAACCTGTGGATACTAGTAGTAACCATGTGACACGGGAACATCAACAAGACCATATATAGGTTGCGATAGGATGGAAAAACCAGATGGCCCTCCCATGTATTGTGGCTAACCGGATGGTCCTCCTATGTATTATGGCTAACCTGAGGTTCCCCCATTGTATTGTGGCTGAATCGATAGTCCCCCCATGTAGTGAGGTTGACCTGACGGTCCTCCCATGTAGTTTGGTTGACCTGACATTCCCCCCATGTATTACGGTTGGCCCGATGGACCTCCCATATATTGTGTTTGAGGGGGTTGTTGTGTTGTAATAATGGGGTTCACAGATTGATTGGGAAAAGTTCCTTACTGAGGAATTCTTGCTAGATTAGGTTGAACCCATAAAGGATTTGCAACTCCTGGATATGGTTGTCCAGGCTACAAGCGAGTAGTAGTGGGAATGGAAGGACCTACATGAGAAACTTTCCCCCATATTTTTTTTTCTTCTCTGACATAGGATTTTTCCTCACAATTGAGGGTTTCCCCCTAGTAAAAGGTTTCCCTTCAGTTGAAGATTGACCTCCAGTGAAGGGTATCGAAGAAATCCCCATTTTTAAAGTTGGATATGTAGGTTGAGTAGCTTCTATAAATGTGGTTGTATGAACAATTTGACTATTTTCCATCTGACCAATGGCATGACCAATTAAATCAATTGATGTGTGCATATGTGGGATTAGTGAAGCAAGAATACTACTTGACCCATGTGCAGAGTGATATATACTTTCAAGTGGTTGTTTCGGAGTAACCTAGGTCATTGATGTTCCCATTAAAGAATAAGCACCAACAATAGTGATATTTTTCAGTGCGACTATCTCTAGGTCCATTGGGGAATAAGTATTACATATGTGTAATCATAAGATAATATATTGGTTGAATTGTTCAGTAATTGATAAGAATAATAAGTGCCAGTAAATTTCATGGATGATTTTTCAACAAGTAGTGGGCCAAGAAGATCAGTTAAACACAGATTTTTGTAAGGTACAACACCTTCTAATAAGGTTGTGACCAATTATTCTACATGTTGGCCACTTCTAGGAGCTTCACTCCCATTTTTAGAAGTTTTTTCTTCGACCATTTCTTTGTTAGAAAAGTCGTGTTGAGGTTCTTGAACTTCAGGATCCAAACCTTGCATTCTGCGAGATCTTTGAATCCCTTAATCAGCTAAAATGAAAGTAAAATAGCAATCCTTAAGTTTAATTATGAACTCTGAAAGAACACACCCCTAAAAAAAAACTATAGGTAATCAACCAAACAAACAATATGTAAAAGGATATTCCAAATATGGGATGTCAAACCATCAACAAAGATATGAGAAACAGTTACCTACCTCCACATAGAAACCCTTATAAGTGAAAGAAACCCTCTCTTCGTGGGATTACCCTCCAAGGTTACTAAAAGTGTGATGCGAAGTCTACCCTCAGTACCATGGAAGCTCCCCCACATTCACCTATGTAGATACGTAGTAAACACCACTAAGGTTACCAACTCACGATCGACTTCCATGGGGATATAGTCGATAGTCAGGAATGAACATATGGGCAGGATAGAAAAGTATGAAGATCTTCCATAGGAATGAAGACAAGTGGACCGATAATACTCCTGAGTACCTTGAACAGATTCAATATTCAAGAAGCATAAAGACAAAATGAACCAGTTGTTATAACCCTAAATTGCACCATACATGCTTACCTGGCATCAGGCCTACTCATTTCCCTTCATTGCCAAAACATCTGCTGAGAAACCTCTTCAAAAATCCTCTTGAGAAAGTGACACCCGCCCTAACCCACTACTGCATGTGTTGGAACGCTGGCAGGCCTACTACTGCACGTGTTGGAACGCTGGCTGACCTACTACAGCCCGCGTTTACCTAACAAAGCACAAAAATAGGAAAGTTTCCGACGGGACGAAAATCTTTGGGTCAGTTAACTGGAACTCCCAACCATGCATGGCCGAGATTTCATCCAAAACCCTAGCTCCTTCTAGCCTATAAAAGGAGGGGCAGGGGTACTATTTGAAAGGAGGAAAAAGATAGCAAAGAAACTCTGCCCAATTGCCGAATCCATTTTTCCCAACCCTTTAGCCTTTCCTAAAGCTTAAGGAGAATTCAAGCAAAGGAGTTGGAGGACAAAGAAGAGGATCCCAGGATCAGGATCGAGGAATGGTGACCGGTCTCTATCATTATTGTAAGTTGATTCATCTTGAGATTAATAAAAGGATACCTTTCCCGTCGCAATACACGAGTGATATATATTTTATTCGATTTACGCTTAATATCTAACCCTTAGGTAGAAGAATAGCATGCATGCATAGTGTTTTGTCTTGATTGCAGGATTGTCTTTGGAAGGAGCAATGAGAGCAAGCGATAAATCACAACGGAGGATCTACATCAAACGTCGATATAAAAAGGTTAGTAGGTCTTTTCCATGCTTGTGTGTGAAAAAGGGGTTTGAGTATTGGGGTGATAGGTTAAAAGTGTTTTTCTTTGAGGTCATGATCTGCGTACAAGTTCATCCCTAGCTTGTTAGTCCGTAGGGTATTATTTCCCAACAACAGAATTGGCAACTCCACTAGGGATAGTACTCTTAGAGTTCCCGGATTTCAGTGAGGTTTTTGGGTAGTTTAGAAAAGTAAATTCTCTGTTTCTTTGTTTGTTTGTTTTCTGTTAGGTCAGAGCTAGCAGGGAACCTAGTTCTTAATACCAGTTTTCTCCTTGACTGTTGCTTGACGTTTACTATCGGGACACACAGAGGTACACATGGCCTGCAGAAGGCCTGCACGGGTGTAACCCATGCCCTAACCTTCTATATCCCATGTTTGAATGCTTTCTATAGTGGTTTCAGTAGTGTGTAAGATTCAGAGAGCTTGAGAGGCTGTGCTCCTCTTCCCTGTCAGAATTCTACATTCTCAGGGGGCTTTCTAGATCTTGTCTGAGTCTTTCTGGTTCATAGTCTTGTCTTAGTTTGCCTTATTTGCATGTTGTTATTTCTTGTAGTTGTTTTTCTTTTCTGTTAAAGAAGCATCCAAGTCTTTAAGAGACCCTGGTTGTCAATACCAGAGGCCTTTTTCTGGTCTGGGCTGCCTGTGTTTCATTTTTTCTTAGCTTTCTTACAGACCCGCGGCCTGTTCAAGCTTAGCCCGCGGGTACCCGCGTGCTGTTATAGCTTAGCACATGTTTGCACGCGTGCTGTTTTAGTGACAATCGTGGGCTTGATTGGTTTCTTTGTAGCCTGGGTGGGGCAGTCATCCCCTCATGTGGTGAGAAGTGTTCCTCTCAGGAGTTTTGAGTCTAGGGCTGCACAGTCAGCAGGTTAGGGCCTCTTACCCTTGGCCTGGTTTTTTTTTTTTAGGTGACGTTTGATAGAAAAGAAAAAGAAAAAAATTGTTTTATGGTTTTTAGACAAGTGTTAGAATCAGTGCTTTCTTGATTTCCTTTGAGTGTCTTTTCTCTGGTTCTTCGCGATTTGCGCTTTAAGCCAGAATTTTAGTTTGTTTTCTTGGTTTTGTGCTTGTCGACATTTTCCCTTTATTGCTTCATTTTGCAATTAAATAAAAAAAATTATCTTTTTCATTTTCTACTTTGTTTGAATATTGTGTTGTTGCATCAGTAGCTAGGAAGAAGTATTTTTTCATAAGTTTTTGCATGAAATCTTAGAAAAAAATCGAAAAGAAAAAAAGTCTTTCTTGTTGAAAAGTTGTTGGTTTTTTCATTTTTTGTAAAAGTTTTTGTTTCCAAGCATTTCTTGTTCATTTTTCTTTGAGTCTTTACACACCATCAGTTTCACCTTCATACCTTGTGACGTAAAAAATCCCATTAAAAGCAACGCTAATTAAAAACTATTAGACTTTTTGTTTGTAGGGTTCATTCACTAGCTCAAGACTAGGGCCTTGGAATAGGTTGGAGAGTAAATTATCCAAGGCCACTCAAACCAAACATTGGAGTCTGTCATAGGGAGTGTAGAAGTCCAGTTACAGAAAGTTATTCAGGACCCCCCTCTAACACAGAGGCTAAAAATGAGGTTGTGTAAGGAAAGGTAGCAGAGATAACCCCTCCAAAGCTGGTCCGAGCGTAGTGGAGAACACATATCGAGGATTTGTTGAGGGATTCTGTCGTTTGCATTTGCCACAGAGCTTTGTGGGTCTCAAATCTGTTCGAGGTCCTTAGTTGTCTTTCGGAACATTTTCTCTCGATACCGTTGACAGGTTTCGGGCTTGATACCCTGCTCATTGTGGTCTACCTGACTATCGACTATACTCGCCTGGTTACTGTTTCCGTGCTGGCAAACTAGTTGCCAATATTTTCTAGGGACATACACAGGTGACTGCGGGGGTATACTGCGGTACCTAGGATAGACATCGGGCCACGCTTTGCAGAGTATACCCGGAGGGTGCTTCCGTATTCGAGTTGCACTTGCACCGGTAAGTTGCTCTAGTGTTGGTTGTTGTAACTGT
>JZKD02S1673800.1:687124-713881 GCA_000966675.3 Picea glauca
CCGTCGGTTATACTGGAGCCACCCCCGCCACCATTGAGGCGGAAGCTAGACCAACAAGGGTCTTTCAAAGCAACCGGGTTCCCAACCATTGAGCCCGAAAAACTCCTGGAGGAATCGACCACCAATATTGGATTGGTTGAAACCTCAAACACTGATACTTGGCCACAAGTGATTGTGCCAATTCAGTTTTATAAACCCCTATCAGTGCCTCACACAGTTATGGAAACAAACGTTGTTACTTCCTCTGGGAATTCTTCCATTCCCATCATCGTTGCTACCACAGGAGAAGCTTCTCCTAAATTTCCTTTTTCGACGGTCCGAGCCACCATGGTCTCGACCGCAACTACGTCGCACAGTGGACCGACCCCATCTATCGCAGCGGCCACACCTCCCTTCGCACCTAGTGCGACAGGCCCTCCGTTTTCATACGGTATGCCTAGTTCAGGTACAAGTCCTGCACTTACTCACTCCACTTTACAGACTTTGGGTCTGGGGGTAGGGAGCTCTAACGCTCCTCTGCAAGGTCAACTTGGGGGCCTTCCTTTCCCTTTCAATGCTTTTCCTTACGCTGGAGGTCATATCTCTCCTTTGTCCCCTTCACTTGGTGGTCTGCATCAGCAGTCCACCGGGCAGCCTACACACACAAGTTCAGTCGGAGCCAGGAGTCAAGGAACACCTGCGCAAACTCAGCCAATAGGTTGGTCACTGTTTGTTTGGAATGGGACGTTTGGTAATAACACTTTCACATCCACTGCTTTCCCATCTGGGGGCACACTCATTTTTGGATAGACTACTCCAGCACAGGGTACTATTCCTACGCTGGGGGCACATATACCAGGACCTTGGAACTCAGGACAAGGATCCGTTCCTTCCTCTAGAATTTCATTCTGGGGTAATTCTTTCCACAGTCAATGGAACCCCGAACAGACTTCTATGCCTCTCCTAGTAGGACCGGCATGGAGTAATCCTTCCCAAAGTCCTTCAAACACGATGAATGCCCAACCTCCTATGTCCTTTATGGGGAATCAGCCAATGATGTCTCCACAGGTGTAAAACCCTTACGCTGGTCAGGGCCATGGTTTCTACCAGAATCCGGGCCAACAACCAAACTTTTCCTGGCAACCTGGTGCCAGTCAAACTCCAGGACCCTTTTATCCAGGCTATTAGAAGCAACCAAAACTACCATTCTTGGCGATGTTACACTTTCCAGATTTGACACAGTTGTTAAATGATCCTATCTGTCATGATCCGCGTTGGCCTCCTATGCCAACGAAGTTGCCTTCAGACATTCCCAAGTTCGAGGCCAAGCCTAATGAAGATCCAGGTGATCACGTGACTACTTTCCACCTTTGGTGTTCATCTAACTCACTGAAAGATGACTCCGTCCAGTTGCGATTGTTTCAACACACTCTGATTGGGAGTGCCGTGAAATGTTACATAGAGCTTGATCATTCAAGATACTCTTCTTTTGGTGAACTGGCGATGGCCTTCTTTAACCATTTCCAGTTACCTGTGAGATACGACGTCGGCACAGAGTTGCTAGCCAATTTCGAGCAGACGACAGCGGACCATATCTCTGATCATATCCGAGAGTGGCGACGCCGAAAGAGTTTAATCAAAGTACCAGTTCCACCAACATTCCTGCTTGAGTGGTTCCTTAAGTCTTTAGTAGCGCAATTATCGAAAGATGTTGCAACTTCGGGGGTTTTCTCCGAAGAATATGCCATCATGAAGGCTCAACAGTTTGAGCTTATCTATTCTTAGTCTGGTCTATTGTACAACATCCTGTCGGATGCACCACGATCGATACTGGATAAAAATAGACAGAGAGCCGGACCACATGCCGATGGTATCTTTGGTTCGGCACAAACTAAGCTCGTTGAGCAATTGACAAAACAATTACAACAGTTATCCATACAACACTCAGCGGCCAGTCAGACTACTTCTTTGGCTGTTCCTCCTACCCAAACGTCGGAAGTACACTCTGTACAGATGACTAACCCAAAGGCCACCCAACAGCTTGAAGGGAAGAAAAAACAACGCAAGAAGGGTAAGGGGGATAAGAAACCCACTGATAATTCTAGCGAGGGCACCACAAAAAAGTGGAAGGCGAGGTATCCGTGCAATTTATGTGCGGAAGACCACCCGACCCACTTATGTCATCGACTTGTGGAGGCCCAGAAGTTTGTCACATAGCAATAGCAAGCCGTGTTGATGAATCCCTTTCAGCATGGGCAAAATTTAACTCAAGCCTCCACAAGTGTCGTGGGGGGCAACCAAGAAAACTGCCCTCCCCCAAATAATTCCTCTTCTATGAATGTATATATGGTTAAAAGTGATTCTTTAATAACGACTAGAGCGCACGACTATAGTAAACCAAGCGCCTCTGAGAAGGGAAAAGAAGTTGAGATCCCATATCTTCCTCTACATATCGAGAAGACATTGGGTGAAACAATGACACACATTCCAAAGGGTGCGTTTAAGAGAGATTCTCACAATCCAAATGCAAGGGCCACACATAATTATTCTATGGTGGAAGATTTATCCCAAACCCCTTGTGCTATGTCCATTTTGGAGGTCCTCCAAAGTTTCCCTTCTCAGAGGAAAGCCTTGTTGACTGCTTTAGGCTCTACTGATACTTGTAACCCGGGTACCATCATGTTAGATACGACCAACTTGAAACCTCATTTTCCTTACCACGTTGCATTTCAGATAGTAGTGGCTCATCCCATGAAAAATTTTACATGGAATATCTTCCACACGGTGGTCGACGAGGGAACTTCGACTTGCGTTATGTCGTTAGCATGCTGGAAATCCATTGGTCAGCCTGAGTTGTCTTCATCACCTACTCTCTTCACTGCGTTCGACGGTCGTTTTTTCCGACCACATGGCATCATTCCTTCTTTACCTATGCAGTTAGGGGGAAAGACTGTGTGCATCGAAGTAGAGGTAGTTGATTCCCCCATCGATTACAATCTCTTGTTAGGTCATAGTTGGACTTATGCTATGCAAGCGGTGGTCGCTACAGTGTTCCGAGTCTTATTGTTTTCGCATGAAGGCCGGATAGTGACCATTGATCAGTTGTCCTTCTCTCAACCTGACCTAGCTTTGGGGGCATCCACGGTTCCCATGATAGATAATCCTCAAGCCGGTGTCGTTAACATAGGAGTTGGTTTGTGCCCATCTTTGATGGGTACTTTCGATTACCCACCTCCTCATGGCAATGTCAATTTTATATCGACTCACCAAAAGGCTGAGATTTTTCATATCGCATCGTTCCGCATGACTTACTTTGAGGATCCGTGGATTCTTCCTTCCCCATCGGCCACGATGGATGAGACAGGGCACGTTGGCATGTCCATTCCCTTGTCGGCCGCTAAAGTAGCATACTCTTTAGTCCAGCAAACTTCAGCTACTCTTGATCTGACTCCTGCACAAGAGTCGGATCATCTTCTCAAGCCTATCTGGGCTCAGGGTTCTCTTGATACCACCGATTCGTTAGAATTAGTCTTACCTTCTGACGAAGTTGTAATTGAAGTAATGACTAGTCCGGACAAACCTTGGGAAGATCTTCATCACAGATCATATTTCCTCCCAGAGTTAAACCGAATCGAGGCAGGAGAATTCACTATCACCATGACGGGAGATCAACCATGTCCTATTAATCTCTTAGCTACATAGGAAATTTATGCTGAGGGGAATATGGAGACTATCGTTGAAACTATACCTATCAATATCTTCAGAACCCCTAGCGTTATAGAAAATGTTTTCGTCGGAGCATACATCTCCCTCGAGGAGATGCCAGGCATCGACTCACAAAGAGTCTATCATGAGCTAACTTTGTTGTTTTTCAAGCTCGCTTTGAGATCCGAAAGCAACATCTGGAGAGACTTCATTTATGCTTTTCAATCTCGTCTGGATTAACTGAGAAAAGTAACCATTATGGAGTCTTCTTTAAGCCCTTTTCAGAATCCTTAAAGATGAAAAGATTGTTGAGTGACCTTGTTTCTTCACACTCGTTAAATTGGTCCAGAAGAACGTTCCTTAAACGGGTCTCCTTTTAATCCCTTTTCGGACCCTCTAAACATGAAAAGATTTCCGAGCGATCTTGTGACCCTTCACGCTCGTTAAACTGAAATTTGAAGTCACGTCTGTCCGGTGGTAGTTTACCCCTTTTTCGGTTTGGATGGTCAACTGTACGAACAAAGTAATACTCTATTGAATGTCCATTATTTAGAAGAGTATCCTCAGGTAAGATTTTATTCCTTTTTCGGGCCTGAGCGACTAAATTTACGAAAAAGAAACCCCCCCGGAGTCCATCGTTAAGCTCTTTTTAGACTCCCTAAAATTGAAAAGATCGCGATTGACCTTATTCTTTCACACTCGTTAAAATGGTCCAGAAGAATATTCCTGACGGAGTCCATAGTTAATCTTTTTTCATACTCCTTAAAATTGAAAAAATAGTCGAGTGATCTTGTCCTTGTCACACTTGTTAAAATGGTTTTGAATTGACGTCTAATCAGTGCTAGTTTATCCCTTTTTCGAACTGATTAGACTATTATCGAAAAAGGTACCCCAATGGAGTTTTCTTTTATTCTTTTTCAGACTCTCTAAATATGAAAAACCACCGAGCTTCCCTTCTTTGGGCTCGTTAAACTTACATCAAAGGACATTACCATTGTGTGTTCTATCAACTGCATTTGCATACCTTATCCATCAGTCTAGTAATAGTTTGCGTCTGCGTTTTAACACCTTTGGCCACTGGAGGATTTTTCCCGAGTATCATTTCCTAGAACATCAATCTTGTCCTTGTGCCTTGAGCTTGTATGTTTGCTATACTCGTTCCTCCCTTGTAACGTAATATTCCTTTATTCTTTTTTCCAAATCAACAAAAAGAACAAAAGAATCAAATATACCCCAAAAAGAGGATGGGAAAAGTATTTTCTTTATTGGCAGCATCATGAGTCTCTCTTGGATAAAGTACATCTATCCGTTTGATTCATCAGACTTTAGGATGTAGTACAACCTTAGGAATCTTTGGTCGTTATATAGAGTTGTGTCCTCCACCGTTTGGTTACTCTTCCAAACATATGGAGAGTTTTCATTGCCTCTTGCTTCGTAGAATTATGACTAACAGATATGCTGCCTGAGTCTTATCACTTGTCGTACTTTTGTCCAAGGGAAGTTTTTTACTAAGCCTGAGTCGGCCCCTCTGCATTATGTCTCTTTTCCGCATACCCGGCCATCCTGAACGTCCAATCAAGTCTTTGTTCAAAATCACTGAAGCCTTCAGTCCGATCATCAAGATTATCAAGTCCATAACCAACGAGTCGTCGAAGACCTCTGGGTAGTGCAGTCGTACACTCATATTACACTCTTACCCGAGTTTTGGAAGACTTTGAAGTTGTTGCTCAAGCTCTGAAGTACAACCATCAGGCCGAATCATCTTCTGGGAGATGGATACTTTCTATGTATATCTTTCTGATTTCGAGATGTAGCTCCGCTGTGTATTGTTCACGGCTACTCTTTATAGTTCTTTTACATGGATCTACAATGTATTTGATTGGTAGCCATGGTTCTATTTTATCCCGAGCATGGGTATGCCCGCCTCGGTGAGACATTTGATATTTTTTGTAGATGGCACCTCATGATTCCTAATTCCTGGGCTCACTCATTCAGCATATCAATACAGATCGGTCAAGAATTGGTAATGTATTTCGGACATCAGATGCTCTTTTGACCTCACACATTAGGGGGCATCTGTTATAATCCTAAATTGCACCATACATGCTTACCTGGCATCAGGCCTACTCATTTCCCTTCATTTCCAAAACATCTGCTGAGAAACCTCTTCAAAAACCCTCTTGAGAAAGTGACACGCGCCCTAACCCACTACTGCACGCGTTGGAATGCTGGCAGGCCTACTACTGCACGCGTTGGAACACTGGCTGACCTACTACAGCCCGCGTTTACCTAACAAAGCACAAAAATAGGAAATTTTCCGACGGGACGAAAATCTTTGGGTCAGTTAACTAGAACTCCCAACTATGCATGGCCGAGAGTTCGTCCAAAACCTTAGCTCCTTCTAGCCTATAAAAGGAGGGGCAGGGGTACTATTTGAAAGGATGAAAAAGATAGCAAAGAAACTCTGCCCAATTTATGAATCCATTTGTCCCAACCCTTTAGCCTTTCCTCAAGCTTAAGGAGAATTCAAGCAAAGCAGTTGGAGGACAAAGAAGAGGAGGAGCCCAGGATCAGGATCGAGGAACGGTGGTTGGTCTCTATCATTATTGTAAGTTGATTCATCTTGAGATTAATAAAAGGATACTTTTTCTGTCCCAATAAACGAGTGATATATATTTTATTCGATTTATGCTTAATATATAACCCTTAGGTAGAAGAATAGCATGCATGCATAGTGTTTTGTCTTGATTGCAGGATTTTCTTTGGAAGGAGCAGCGAGAGCAAGCGGATAAAGTGCAACGGAGGATCTACATCAAATCTCGATATAAAAAGGTTAGTAGGTCTTTTCCATGCTTGTGTGTGAAAAGGGGGTTTGAGTATTGGGGTGATAGGTTAAAACTGTTTTTCTTTGAGGTCATGATCTGCGTACAAGTTCAGCCCTAGCTTGTTAGTCTATAGGGTATTATTTCCCAACAACACCAGTAACACTCAAGAAAAACCCCTAATATACACTCTTTCCACTACGATTGGTAAAACTTTGGAGGGATAATCTTCATTGCTCTTTTGCACGCGACCTTGTGTTTATCCCCTCTATTAGAGGGGGTTCTCGGATAATCCTATATGACAATTGGACTTTGTCACTCTTTAGTGTTCTACAGTCTTCTTTAGTAATCTTGAACAATTTAGTCACTTTTCCTAGTCCAAATATTCTAACCCTGCGCTATTGTTGGTGTACTATAAACCAAAAAATGCCTAGCTGATTTTATTAGCGTGCTACTTGAGTTAATGGATTTATTTACTTAGAAAGTTTCATGGAGTTGAAACTAATGATGTGTGGAACTCAAATTCAATAGAATGAAAAAAGAATGAAATGAAAACATTTCTTTTCGATGAATTCTATCTATGAGAAGGAGAAGAGTTATTTTATTCCTAATATAAACAAGCACTCAATATAATGAAACTTTTGAATTTTCCTCTTAAATTAAGAGAAGAATGATGCCAAACTATTGAATAAGTTTTTATGAAATCCTAAAGAAAATACAGGACTGGCTATTTCAAAACATGTATCAAAACAAAACTTCTAAGAATGTAAAAATTTATCTTTGTTTGATTGTATATGCAATGAAATCTCTTCAAATGAAAACATTTTCTTCTTCCTTACTTTCAATTAGAATGACATAAATTGATGCTAATGAAAAGGAACATGAAGCAAAAAAGAATATAAACAGGTATAGATTCAAAAGTTTTATGAGAACCAAAATAATTCAAGTGTGAGACAACTTATTCAATCAAGAAATCAAAATTGTAAAAGAGAAAGGAAATCATTGTTTGAAAACCTTGAAAAATAAGTAGCAACAATCAAAATTCCAAGTTGCAATTCCAAATCAATGACAAAAACTTCAAAAAAATCTTTGAAATCAGGATAACAAAAGTTTTAAAACCTTCATGATGCGGATGAAACCATTGGTAAGAAATACTTTGACCAAAGGATCATGTTAGCCTAAGGAAAGCATGCTCATTCCTTAATTTTGAAGGACTTGCAACCTCAAAAGAGGCAAGAAACGTTGGTGAACACAATTCTTTCAATAAAAAAAATTCATAACCAAGATCAGAGGACTTTTCAATAAAAAAAAGTCATAACCAAAGTCACAATTCTTTCTTCTCCTCTAGAATTTGAGGAGAAGAAAGAAAAATGATCTTAAAATTGACCCATGAAGGAGATCAATTCTCTTGTAATGAGGTAGATAGGGCATTGAAAAGGGGTTAATGCTCGTCAGGACACTAGTAGGGAGCATGAATAATGGTTTTCAACACTCTATGAGTCACTGTGGAGGAGTGTTGATGCCTAGAAGTGGGTGAAACAACACCAACATTTGCCCATATTAAAAAAAAAGCAGAAAGAGTTCAAATAAAAAGCATCAACATAAAAAATATCAAAGGAAAACCAAGACTCAAAGGGATAGAAACCTAGGAACAATTGTTCCCTATTATGGTTGCAAATTTTTAGTTAAAAAATATTTCCCATGAGGACAGGTGAAATCCCCCTTTGATATATAGACCCCTATTGTCCAATATAGAAAAACAAACAAATGGACACTAACATTCCTTTAGATCTATTATTTATGTCTATAGAAATAGAGGATAGATGAAAGAAGTATGAATTACTCTTTTTTTACAGTTGTCCTCACTGATATTCGATCTTTGATCTTGTTTTCCAAGATTCTATCACAATGAATATAGTCTACAAGGAAAAAAACAATACCTTCTACTACTATAATATATCACTAGACAAGATCATATCTATCTATATAGACATACATGTATAAACAATAGTACGAACGAAATAGGACAATTTATATTTATTGAGAAATCTGGTGAAGTACTTAGAAACCAATATTGACATTGCAGCAACTCCTCCAAGCTCTCTAGTCCATCCCTTGCCTTAATTCCTCAATATTAGAATGATGATTCTTTGATGAATTATCCTCACAAGATCAAAGTTTTGACACTCTAAAATCCTCCCTCCCCCCCTTTCACCCTGGAATTCATTCATTACAGAGTGGGAGGCTTAACCACCATGAATTATTTTAGGAAATGGTTGAGGATTTAGCTCCATAAGTTGGGATTGAGTTCACCTAATATGGAGCCACAAGATATGACTTGAATCTTTCACTTCATCTTCTCGAAACTAACCCTTAGAATAAGGTGGCCTATCCATAACTCCCTGTAACCACTTCAATGCTCTCCCAATATTGAGCACACATCATTGTCAACACTCCCTATATATGGGTAGGGGAGAATTGATAAGGTTTCGATGCTCCCTATACATGGGAAAGGGATCATTGACCTTCAAAAATGATAAAAACACTCAAGGTAAAAAGCATCATTTCGACCTTATCATGATGGTTTTTTCTCCTCCACAATGACTAGGGATTGTAAAAAATGTTCTTCCAAGCTGTCAAAGTTACGACACTTAACAAAGTGCATGTGACACTTAGTAAGGTGGATATGACACTTGATAAAGTTCAAGCGACACTTATCAAGCTGAATATGACACTCGATAAAGTGCATACAAAACTTACGACCTTAGTAGAATGTGATACATGAGTGATACACAAGTGCAACACTTAGTATAATGAGATACATAAGTGCGACACTTAGTAGTGTGGGAATTCGGTGTGTAAAAAATTCATGTCGGTTGGAGGATTCTATGGGATCTGAACTCCCCTTTGTATTTGAATATTATTGGGTGCAAGATTTTAGACTAGAACCCTAAGAATGGACATGTCCTGCTGACAGAAAGTCCACGTGTAGATGAAGTGGATTCCACTTAATTGATTACATGGAAAAGAACTAGTGGTGCAACTAGTCGATGATTCCACGGTGGAAGGCCGTGGTGTTTTGACCAATAGGAAGAGTCGAAATCCAGCAAATTTTTCCTAAGTATCAATATTTGATCTCAATTATTCATTGGACAGGGAGATTTGACCCTAATCAGTTGTTGGGATCAGTTGTTAGGAAGGATCATGGGATTAGTTTCACAAGGAAGATTTCATGGAGAGGTTCATGGGATCATACTTGTGGGAAGAATCCACGAGAGGTTAAGTCAATGTTGTCTCTAGGTTGCGGCCTGTGGAGAAATCACATGGTGGGGAAGAGGGATGATCCTGAAGGCCCGGGGCCATAAGCCTTGTGGGATGTGGAAAAAACTGTGGAGTGGTGGCATGGAAACCCGATGGTAAATCCCGTGAGCACAAATATGAAGAAGGACAACAACCATTGGATTGAAGGAGAGTAGATATGGACTGTCAGATATGTTGGGCCTATTGGTGCATTAAAGAACATGCATCATAGGAACCTTGTTAATATGGACCATCGACTGACATTGATGTCCATCATCCAATCTAACCGAATAGCTTGTTACTTCATGAGAGCCATTTGCAAAGGAGTATACCATGTCAACATACTGACCAACATGCCACATTGGGATGCCATGATAGGGTCTCGTTAATAAGTGTATATGAGCTAGAGTGATCCAAAAGGATCTGGAATGAACAAAAAGGTCCAGGAAGATCCAGAATGCTCACAGAGCTCTAAAATAATTCATATATGCTCAAAATTTATTTAAAAGGACATCAATGCATAGAGCTTGGTGATAGATTTCCCGTAGTGCAAAAATCACCTCAAACAAAGTTTGTATCCAAAAGTTATGACTGGTCAAAGTTCAGGTCAACATGGAAAAAGGTCAATGTCAAAAGGGGAAAAGGTGACACATGTCACCACTGCAAGGGTGACACATGGAATGATCGTAGATCTATATGGTGTTGATGTGGAAACACCGTGGAGTTCCATGTGGTACACTGTACATTTGACTTGCAAGGTGACATGGCTTCAGGACAACACAAGTGGGCCAATTATAATGATGGACCAATGAGAAATGACGTATTAAACACATATAGTTTATTATTATTACTATATTTAATAATTTTTTACTAAATACATTTTTTTTTTAAGTAAAAAAGATAGTACCTGCTATATTAAGTTATCAGAGAAACATTGACAAAATACACAGAGATATAGTCGTTTTGAGCCACCAAAAATGTTGTTGTTTTACCGAAAACCAGCATAGTTTGGACAATTGTTTTGCCCTCTATCCTACCCAAAGGAAACCAGGAAAGATGGCCATAGTTCAAGTTTACATGTAGCAACAACATGATTAAACATAAAACAAACTAGCGTAGGAGAACTTAGATACCTGGTGACCTGTCACCCTTGCCTGTCTGCCATGTGGACCTGGCTGGGATGGCGAACAACTGTGCACAAAATGGAAATTTTCTCTTTGTTCGATTGTTGGAGTATGCGTCAAGGAGCAAGTTTAGACATTGTCCCATGAGGAGGGCTCTGTGCTCCTGGTATGCCATGTGGCCTCAGAGTTCAAACACCAGAGCCAGATGCTCTGCACAGAGGAGTGGACCATGCAATTCATGATTACCTACGTCGTCGAAGGTTTCGTTCCCCACTTCGATGTTCATCCCTACTCTAGCCTCAATCACATTCAGTCCTACACCGGTGATGCAGTAGCATCACCAACTCAGCAAGCGAGCCAGCATGAAAAGAAATGAACAGCTGGTCAAGCCAGCAGAAAGTTTTTGAATTTTCATTCAAAAGGATGCGCCAATGTATAAATGATGCATTTATGAAAGAACCTTTTGTGTGTTGTATCAGACCTCGAGCCATACGCTCATGTCTGAAATAGATAGGAGGCATTTATTAGATTTAATGCAGGAAGATATATGTTTAAGACTAGATTAGACAGTTTTAGAGTCCGAGAGGGAAAACGGATATAGACACCCTCCTTTGTACATTGTAACATAACTCAGAGATCATCAAGCATTCAGAGAGGAGAGCAAGCAGAGAATTGTGTAGAACACAACCCTGTACAAATATTGAATTAATAGAAGAAATCTTTGATTCAAAATACATGGCTGGTGTTGTTTCTCTGTGTACTAATTGTGTGCTCATGAATGTTTGTTTTCTGGTTATGCATTTTCTTTGAATATGTTGTGCATGCAATTTTAGGGTTTGAAACTGAAGCCCGAATGAGGAAAAGAATGAGTTTCAATTGTTTCTCTATCTGAGCCAGGAGATTCCTGCATAGAGTGCAGTCGAATTCATCCGCAAGGAGTGTGTTGATGAAGGCTAGATAGTTTAACCATTGTTCTCATTTGCCCAGAAGTCGATTTGGGTTGTTGAATCCGTGCAAGGAAGGCACAAGCCGAAGAAGAAGAAGTCTCAATCGTGTATCTGAGTAAGGAGCTAAGGACTGCTGCTGCAGGAAGTGCGCAGAGTCTAGAGGGTTCAACACTTGAGAAGTCGTCGAATTCTGAGCGCAAGGAGTGCACAAACATTCCTCTGAGGGAGTCAGAGTGAATAAGCTCAGGAGGGATAGAACCCTTGAGATATCATCGAAAGGACATGTAGAAGTTTCGTGCCGAGGAAGGTTTCGAGCAGGAGTTGCAAGGGTCGGCTTGGAGAATAAGTCTCGGCAGAAGCACTCAGTCATTTTCAAAGAATTCCTCAAGGAGGAGGAGTCAATGGCCAGGATTCATAGGAAGATTGGCGAAGTCTCAACAACCGTCAAATCTAGGGGAAGTTGCGCAGGTTTTAATCCTGGAGGAGCAGAGAAGACCCCAGAGATTTGGAGTTCGGGATATAGGAGTTTCCGCAGTCATGGGACTCTTATATAACGAAATCGCGATTAGCAATTTCCCGAGAAGATCAAGGCCGTTGATCTCAGCGGGGATATGTGGCACGAGATCCCAGAGAGTCGGGGTTCGACACTTCGGAATTCTTGGTGTCGAAAGAATCATGGAGAATTCGCGAAACTCCGAATTGTGACGGGTCCCACAGTGATAGCATTTGGTATTGATAGGTGTCGCCCATATCGGAAATCGGGACTTGAAAGGGTCTGTGACTTCGCACAACAAGAATCACGAATTCTCGAAACGTGAAATTTCGATACCCATTGGGACGAGGACCATACGCGTTAGAGTAAGAAGACAGGTTGCATCGGGGTTCGGCATTTCGGGATTTTCGAGGGTGCGAGTTCTGCGCATATCATTTTCGCAAAGTCCGAAACTCCAACAAGGGAGAAGGACGTGGTCCCGTGGACCGGCAGGTCGTATGCGAGTAGGCTAGCTAGGAGGAGCTTGGAAAAGGAAGAAGGCACCATCGCAATTTTGGGAGTCGGGAATTCGTAGTGGCAAAGAGCTATGACACCGCATATGCCGATTTCTCAATAGGGAAATCCCCGATCAAGAATAGAACAGTGTTGACATCGAGACCCATCGGGTTTCGGGGCTTTGTGTAGCACGAGGAGCGTTCCCAGGAGGTTCGCGATAACGCGAAGCCCGATTTCCCGATAGAGCCAAAGGAAGATCACGGAGACAATTATGTGGGTATTAAGGGGTCCTGATAAAGGATCGAAAGAACCTTGAAGTTCTTCAGGCCTAGGATAAAGGAAGTTCCTAGTGGGATCAGGACATGCGGGTGGCGCGCATTGCAGTGTCAAGTGGTATCAGCGTCAAGTGGAAAAAGAAGGATGCAGAAGAAGCTCACATCACAGAAGTGCAGAAGCATGATGCTGAGAATGAAGATACAGGAAGTGGAAGATCGCTTGGGATGCATAAAGTCCTTTTAACACCCGAGAAGGAGGTGGAGGACACATCTCAAAGAAGCCGACTGTTCAGAACCGCATGCAAGACCAAAGATAGGAAATTCAAGGTCATTGTGGACAGCGGAAGTACAGATAATCTCGTTTCTACCGAGATGGTGGAGAAGCTAGAGTCGGAGACAACAGATCACCCGAGTCCATATAAAGTTTCATGGCTACAAAAGGGACATCAGGTGAGTGTCACTAAAGAGTGCTTGGTTGAATTTAAAATAGGTGGATATAATGATAAGATCTTGTGTGATGTCATTCCCATGGATGTATGTCATTTATTACTGGGTAGACTGTGGAAATATGACAGAAATGTAGTTCATGATGGGAGAATGAACGCATATACCCTGGAAAAAAATAGGAGAACACATAGGTTACTTCCGATAAAGGATAAGGAGGTAAAACTAGAAGTAAACAGCACAATACCTCTCATGAGTGGGAAGGATATTCTTACAGAGATGGAGAAGAAGGAAGATCCACAATTTTTTGTTGTCTGAAAGCCGAAGATTGTTCTGACCAGCACAAGAGTGGACGACTTACCAGATGATATTCAGGAACTGCTGGAGGAGTTCATTGACATCATCGTGGACGAATTACCTCATTCGTTGCCACCGATGAGGAGTGTGAGTCATCATATTGATCTCATACCAGGAGCCAGTTTACCGAACAAGGTTGCGTACAGGTTGACACCACAAGAAAACGAGGAGGTCAAAAAGTAGGTCCAGGATTTATTGGACAAGGGATTGGTCAGAGAAAGTCTGAGTCCGTGTGCTATTCCAACCGTGCTTATTCCGAAGAAGGATGGAGGCTGGAGAATGTGCACCGACTCAAGAGAGATCAACAAAATTACCATCAGGTACAGATTTCCACTGCCGAGAATGGATGATCTGATGGATTGCCTGAGCGGGGGAAATTATTTTTCAAAGATTGATCTGAAAAGTGGATATCATCAAATTCGCATGAGGGAAGGCGATGAATGGAAGATAGCCTTCAAAACCAACGAAGGACTGTATGAATGGCTAGTCACGTTGTTTGGCTTGACAAATGCAACAAGTACATTCATGATACTGATGAATGAAGTCCTAAGGGAATTCATCGGGAAATTTGTAGTCGTATATCTGGATGATATAGTGATCTTCAGTAAGACAAAGGCTGAACACTTGAAACATTTGGCCATTGTGATGAGGAAGCTACAAGAGGAGAAGTTGTTGATTAACATGAAGAAGTCCTCATTTATGAAGACTCATTTACTTGTGGTTCGTCATTTTGGAGAATGAATTAAATATGGATCCAAGAAAGGTGGAAGTGATTAAAAATTGGCCATCACCGAGAAATATTTTCGAGGTAAGGAGTTTCCATGGTTTAGCTAGTTTCTACCGAAAGTTCATTAGAAATTTCAGTGGAATTAGCGCTGCAATGATGGATATAGTGAAAAAGCGGCATAAGTATTTTCATTGGACAACTGAGGCTGAGAAAAGCTTCAATCTATTGAAGCGGAAGATCACAGAGCAACCGGTGTTGGTGTTGCCAGATTTCATGAAGACATTTCAGGTGAAATGTGATGCAAGCGGATATGCCATAGGAGCGGTCCTAAGTCAAGAGGACAAACCAGTTGCCTATTTCAGTGAGAAGCTGGATGAAGCAAAGATGAAATACTCCACGTATGATAAGGAATTTTATGCTATCATACAGGCATTGAAGAAGTGGAGGCATTACTTGATCCTGAAGGAATTTGTTCTGTATAGTGATAATCATGCATTGCAGTTTGTGAGTCAACAAGAGAAGTTGAATCAGAAACATGCTAAATGCGTAGAGTATATGCAGAATTTTACATTTGTTATCAAACACATTTTAGGTACTACTAACAAAGTGGTTGATGCTTTGAGAAGGAAGTGTTTGTTGCTGCAGGAGTTTCGGGTCAAGACATTGGGTTTTGAAAACCTTAAAGATATGTACGTAGGTGATGCAAATTTTGCAGAGGCATACGAGGTAGCTGAGAATCCAGTTCTCAGAGATAGAATCTTGTGGATGGACGACATAATCCAGAATGGATTTTTGTTCAGAGGCAATCAGTTATGCATTATGAATTGCTCCATGAGGGAGAATCTGCTAAAAGAAAAGCATAGTGGTGGATTAGCAGGGCACTTTGGCCATGAAAAGACGTTCGCGAAGCTGAGCGAAGCATACTTTTGGCCAAGGATGAGAACATATGTCAGGAAGTTTGTTGACAGGTGCAGAATTTGTCACCATTCGAAGGGTAGAAAGCATAACGCAGGTCTTTATCAATCGTTACCCATACCTGAGAGGCCGTGGGATGAAATCAGCATGGATTTCGTGTTAGGATTGTCGAGGACGCAAAGAGGACATGATTCCATATTTGTGGTGGTGGACAGGTTTTCAAAGATGGCACATTTTTTTCCATGCTAGAAGACCAGCGATACGACTCACATCGCGAACTTGTTTTTCAAGGAGATCATTCGACTCCATGGATTGCCGAAAAGCATTGTTTCGGACAGGGACACCAAATTCATTGGTCATTTCTGGAGGACACTCTGGAAGAAACTAGGAACTAATCTAGCGTTTAGTTCCTCTTACCATCCTCAGATGGATGGGCAGACAGAGGTGGTCAACGGGAGTTTGGGAGATTTGTTAAGAAGCCTGGTGACAGAGCACCACAGCAGCTAGGATAGCATATTAGCCCAGGCAGAATTTGCGTATAATGATTCAATGAACATGAGCACAGGTAAAAGTCCATTTGAAATTGTATATGGAAGGCAGCCAAGAGGAGTATCTGAACTGTGGGATTCAGAATAGATTGCCACTAATAGTGCAAGCGCTGAAGAATTTGCAGAGGCAATGAAGGAACTTCAGAGCAAGGTGAAGCAGCGGCTGATTGATTGAAATCAGGAGTATAAACGCAGAGCAGATTAGCATCGAAGAAAACTTCAGTTTGAAGTTGGTGATATAGTTCTAGCACATCTGAGGAAGGAAAGGTTCCCAAGGGGAACATACAATAAATTAAAGATGAAGAAAATTGGGCCATGCAGGGTCCTGAAGAAGCTCGGAGAAAACGCTTATGAGATTGAGTTGCCAAATGGGATCGGCATATCCCTGACATTCAATGTCTCAGACTTATATCCTTATAAGCCTGGAGAAGTAGGAGTTGGAAGTGATGAGAAGCCAGGAATTCAGTGGAAGAAACAGATGCTGATTGCATAAAGGCCACAGATGGAGCGGATACTTGACAGAAAAGTCAGCAAAAGAACCGGGCGAAAGAAATACTTCAAGTATCTGGTAAAATGGAAGAATCACCCAGTAGAGGATGCCAGCTGGGAGACAGAAGCAGTCATTCAAAAGCATGGACAGACCGTGCAGGAGCTCATGGACAGGAGCCCATGAAAGTTTTCAAGCCGAGGAGTATGATACAGGAGCATCACCAACTCAGCAAGCGAGTCAGCATGAAAAGAAATGAACAGCTGGACAAGCCAGCAGAAAGTTTTTGAATTTTCATTCAAAAGGATGCGCCAATGTATAAATGATGCATTTATGAAAGAACCTTTTGTGTGTTGTATCAGACCTCGAGCCATACGCTCATGTCTGAAATAGATAGGAGGAATTTATTAGATTTAATGCAGGAAGATAGATGTTTAAGACTAGATTAGACATTTTTAGAGTCCGAGAGGGAAAACGGATATAGACACCCTCCTTTGTACATTGTAACATAACTCAGATATCATCAAGCATTCAGAGAGGAGAGAAAGCAAATAACTGTGTAGAACACAACCCTATACAAATACTGAATTAATAGAATAAATCTTTGATTCAAAATACATGGCTGGTGTTGTTTCTCTGTGTACTAATTGTGTGCTCATGAATGTTTGTTTTATGGTTATGCATTTTCTTTGAATATGTTGTGCATGTGATTTCAGGGTTTGAAACTGAAGCCTGAATGAGGAAAAGAATGAGTTTCAATTGTTTCTCTATCTGAGCCAGGAGATTCCTGCATAGAGTGCAGTCGAATTCATCCGCAAGGAGTGCGTTGATGAAGGCTAGATAGTTAAACCATTGTTCTCATTCACCCAGAAGTCGATTTGGGTTGTTGAATTCGTGCAAGGAAGGCATAGGCCAAAGAAGAATAAGTCTCAATCGTGTATATGAGTAAGGAGCTAAAGACTGCGGTTGCAGGAAGTGCGCAGAGTCTGGAGGGTTCAACACTTGAGAAGTCGTGAAATGCTGAGCACAAGGAGTGCACAGACGTTCCTCTGAAGGAGTCAGAGTGAATAAGCTCAGGAGGGATAGAACCCTTGAGATATCATTGAAAGGAAGTGTAGAAGGTTCGTGTCGAGGAAGGTTTCGAGAAGGAGTTGCAAGGGCCAGCTTGGAGAATAGGTCTCAGAAGAAGCACTCAGTCATTTTCAAAGAAGTCCTCAAGGAGGAGGAGTCAACGATCAGGATTCGTAGGAAGATTGGCAAAGTCCCGACAGTTTTCAGATCTCGGGGAAGTTGCGCAAATTTTAAGCCTAGAGGAGCAGAGAAGACCCCAGAGATTCGGAGTTCGGGATATAGGAGTTTCCGCGGTCGTGGGACTCTTATATAACGAAATCGTGATTAGCGATTTCCTGAGAAGATCAGGGCTATTGATCTTAGTGGAGATACGTGGTGCGAGATCTCGAAGAGTCGGGGTTCGGCACTTCGAAATTCTTGGTGTCAAAAGAATCACGGAGGATTCGTGAAACTCCGAGTTGCGACGGGTCCCACAGTGATAGCATTTGGTATTGACAGGTGTCACCCATATCGGAAATCGGGACTCGAAAGGGTCTGTGACTTCGCACAACAGGAATCACGAATTCCCGAAATGCGAAATTCTGATACCCATTGGGACGGGGACCACAGGTGTCAGAGTAAGAAGACAGGTGGCATCGGGGTTTGGCATTTTGGGATTTTCGAGGGCGCGAGTTCCGCGCATATCATTTCCGTGAAGTCTGAAAGTTCGAAAAGGGAGAAGGACATGGTCCCGTGGACCAGCAGGTCGTATGCGAGTAGGCTAGCTGGGAGGAGCTTGGAAAAGGAAGAAGGCACCATCGCAATTTCGAGAGTCGGGGATTCGTAGTGGTTGAGAGCTATGACACTGCATATGCTGATTTCCTGATAGGGAAATCCCCGATCAAGAATAGAACAGTGTTGACATCGAGACCCATCGGGTTTCGGGGTTTTGTGTAGCACAAGGAGCATGCCCACGAGGTTTGCGATAACGCGAAGCCCGATTTCCCGATAGAGCCAAAGGGAGATCACGGAGAGCATTCTGTGGGTATTAAGGGGTCCCGATAAGGGATCGAAAGAACCTTGAATTTCTTCGGGCCTAGGATAAAGGAAGGTCCTCGTGGGAGCGGGACGTGTGGGTGGTGCGTGTTGCAGCGTCAAGTGGTATCAGAGCGAGAAAAT
Organism: Picea glauca; assembly: GCA_000966675.3. NCBI lineage: Eukaryota > Viridiplantae > Streptophyta > Pinopsida > Pinales > Pinaceae > Picea > Picea glauca. The sequence goes on from JZKD02S1673800.1 coordinate 705,972, forward strand.
CTCTCTGTTTTCTGTAGCAGAGGGAAAGAGAAGATTTCACCATGCTGCCCAGAAGAGAAAGGAAATCGCCTGATCCGGAGGACAGGGATGTGCGGAGAAGGGGCAGACCAATAGCTAATCCAGAAATGGAACGGCAGATTAGAGATCTGCGAGCAAGACTCGAGGAGATGGAGACAACACAAAGACGCAGAGTTGGTGGAGGGGATCTCAGTGATTCCAAAGTTGAAGTGGAAGCTGAACAAGAAGGAGAAGTTGCAGCTGAAGATGCAGCCAATGAGCGATTGATTAAAGCCATTGTCAGAATGCGTTCAAAGAAAAAAATGGACATTCCAGCTTATGAAGGAAGTTTGGATGCAGAAGAGTTGTTGGATTGGACTCGAGCTCTTGACACCTACTTTGATTATGAAGACATTGAAGAGGATAAGAAGGTTAGGCATGTTGTAACAAAATTGAAAGGACACGCAGCATTATGGTGGGAAAATATTCAAGCAGATAGATGTTCCAAAGGGAAGCAAAAGATCAAAAGCTAGGATCGAATGATTGCGAAGATGAAAGCAAAGTTCATCCCAAGGGATTATCAGATCACATTGTTCAGGAGGATGTAGAACGTGAGACAGAAGTTGATGATGGTAAAGGAGTATATCGAGGAGTTTTACAAGCTCAATATCAGAGCAGGTCATCAGGAGAGCGATGATGAAAAAGTTTCCAGGTATATGAATGGCCTGAGGTATGAAATTCAGGATGAATTAAGTATGGAAATCATCCGAATAGTTGAGGATGCTTACCAGATGGCTCTGAAATCCGAAGAGAAGATGAAATGAAAACAAGGACAGCGGGGGCAAGGCAGAAGCCAGCCAAGAGGCAAGGCAGAAGCCAGCCAAGAGGCAAGGCAGTTGCCCAGGAAAGAACTCAAAATCCCAAGGAAGAATGGAAGAAACCTCAGGGTAAGGTTGAGAGAGGTGGAACCTCACAGTGAGGGCCACATACCGAACATAGAAGGCAACAATACGATCAGTGAGGAGATTATGCTGATGAAAACACTTTTCCTCGTACCAGAGGGCGAGGTAGAGGAAGAGGTGGAGTCATCACATTTTTTACATGTGGGAAAAATGGGCACAAGTCATTCGAGCGTCCAGAGAAAAAGAAGGATGCAGGAGAAGCTCACATCACAGAAGCGCAGAAGTGTGATGCTGAGAATGAAGATGCAGGAAGTGGAAGATCGCTTGGGATGCATAAATTCCTTTTAACACCCGAGAAGGAGGTGGAGGACACAGCTCAAAGAAGCCAACTGTTCAGAACCTCATGCAAGACCAAAGACAGGAAATGCAAGGTCATTGTGGACAACGGAAGTACAGATAATCTCGTTTCTACCGAGATGGTGGAGAAGCTAGAGATGGAGACAACAGATCACCCGAGTCCATATAAAGTTTCATGGCTACAAAAGGGACATCAGGTGAGTGTCACTAAATAGTGCTTGGTTGAATTTAAAATAGGTGGATATAATGATAAGATCTTGTGTGATTTCATTCCAATGGATGTATGTCATTTATTACTGGGTAGACCGTGGCAATATGACAGAAATGTAGTTCATGATGGGAGAATAAACACATATACCCTGGAAAAAAATGGGAGAACACATAGGTTACTTCCGATAAAGGATAAGGAGGTAAAACCAGAATTAAACAGCACAATACTTCTCATGAGTGGGAAGGAGCTTCTTATAGAGATGGAGAAGAAGGAAGATCCACAATTTTTTGTTGTCAGAAAGCCAAATATTGTTCTGAACAGCACAAGAGTGGACGACTTACCAGATGAGATTCAGGAACTGCTGGAGGAGTTCACTGACATCATCGTGGACGAATTACCTCATTTTTTGCCACCAATGAGGAGTGTGAGTCATCATATTGATCTCATACCAGGAGCCAGTTTACCGAACAAGGCTGCGTACAGGTTGACACCACAAGAAAAGGAGGAGGTCAAAAAGTAGGTCCAGGAGTTATTGGACAAGGGATTGGTCAGAGAAAGTCTAAGTCCGTGCGTTGTTCCAACCATGCTTAGTCCAAAGAAAGATGGAGGGTGGAGAATGTGCACCGACTCAAGAGCGATCAACAAAATTACCATCAGGTACAGATTTCCACTCTCGAGAATGGATGATCTGATGGATTGCCTGAGCGGGGCAAATTATTTTTCAAAGATTGATCTGAAAAATGGATATCATCATATTCATATGAGGGAAGGCAATGAATGGAAGACAACCTTCAAAACCAACGAAGGACTGTACGAATGGCTAGTCATGTCGTTTGGCTTGACAAATGCACCAAGTAAATTTATGAGACTGATGAATGAAGTCCTGAGGGAATTCATCAGGAAATTTGTAGTCGTATATCTGGATGATATACTGATCTTCAGTAAGACAAAGGATGAACACTTGAAACATTTGGCCATTGTGATGAGGAAGCTACAACAGGAGAAGTTGTTGATTAACATGAAGAAGTCCTCATTTATGAAGACATAACTCATTTACTTTGGGTTCGTCATTTCGGCGAATGAATTAAAGATGGATCCAAGCAAGGTGGAAGTGATTAAAAATTGGCCATCACCGAGAAATATTTACGAGGTAAGGATTTTCCATGGTTTAGCTAGTTTCTACCGAAAGTTCATTAGAAATTTCAGTGGAATTAGCGTCGCAATGATGGATATAGTGAAAAAGAGGCATAAGTATTTTCATTGGACAACAGAGGCTGAGAAAAGATTCAATCTGTTGAAGCGGAAGATCACAGAGCAACCAGTGTTGGTGTTGCCATATTTCATGAAGACATTTCAGGTGAAATGTGATGCAAGCGGATATGCCATAGGAGTGGTCCTAAGTCAAGACAACAGACCAGTTGCTTATTTCAGTGAGAAGCTGGATGAAGCAAAGCTGAAATACTCCACGTATGATAAGGAATTTTATGCTATCATATAGGCGTTGAAGAAGTGGAGGCATTACTTGATCCCGAAGGAATTTGTTCTGTATAGTGATAATAATGCATTGCAATTTGTGAGTCAACAAGAGAAGTTGAATCAGAAACATGCTAAATGGGTAGAGTATATGCAGAATTTTACATTTGTTATCAAACACATTTCAGGTACTGCTAACAAAGTGGCTGACGCTTTGAGAAGGAAGTGTTTGTTGCTGCAGGAGTTTCGGGTCAAGACATTGGGTTTTGAAAACCTTAAAGATATGTATGCAGGTGATGCAGATTTTGCAGAGGCATACGAGGCAGCTGAGAATCCAGTTCTCAGAGATAGAAGCCCGTGGATGGACTACATAATCCAGAATGGATTGTTGTTCATAGGCAATCAGTTATGCATTCCGAATTGCTCCATGAGGGAGAATATGATAAAAGAAAAGCATAGTGGCGGATTAGCAGGGAACTTTGGCCATGACAAAACATTCGCAAAGCTGAGCGAAGCATACTTTTGGCCAAGGATGCGAACAGATGTCACGAAGTTTGTTGACAGGTGCAAAATTTGTCAGCATTCGAAGGGCAGAAAGTAGAACGCAGGTCTTTATCAATCGTTACCCATACCTGAGAGGCCGTGGGATGAAATCAACATGGATTTCATGTTAGGATTGCCGAGGACGCAAAGAGGACATGATTCCATCTTTGTGGTGGTGGACAGGGTTTCAAAGATGGCACATTTTTTTCCATGCCAGAAGACCAGTGATGCGACTCACATCGCGAACTTGTTTTTAAAGGAGATCATTTGACTCCATGGATTTCCGAAAAGTATTGTTTCAGACAGGGACACCAAATTCATTGGTCATTTCTGGAGGACACTCTGGAAGAAACTAGGAACTAATCTGGTGTTTAGTTCATCTTACCATCCTCAGACGGATGTCCAGACAGAGGTGGTCAACAGGAGTTTGGGAGATTTGTTAAGAAGCCTGGTGATAGACCACCACAGCAGCTGGGATAGCATATTACCCCAGACAGATTTGCGTACAACGATTCAGTGAACAAGAGCACAGGTAAAAGTCCATTTGAAATTGTATATGGCATGTAGTCAAGAGGAGTATATGAACTGCGAGATTCAGAACAGACTGCCACTAACAGTGCAAGCGCTGAAGAATTTGCAGAGGCAATGAAGGAACTTCATAGAAAGGTGAAGCAGCGGCTGATTGATTCAAATCAGGAGTATAAACGCAGAGCAGATTAGCATAAAAGACAACTTCAGTTTGAATTTGGTGATCTAGTTCTGGCACATCTGAGGAAGGAAAGGTTCCCAAGGGGAACATACAAAAAATTAAAGATGAAGAAAATTGGGCCATGCAGGGTCCTGAAGAAGCTCGGAGAAAACGCTTATGAGATTGAGTTGCCGGATGGGATCGACATATCTCCAACATTCAATGTCTTAGACTTATATCCTTATAAGCCTAGTGAAGTAGGAGTTGGAAGTGATGAGAAGCCAAGAATTCAGTGGAAGAAACAGATGTCGATTGCAGAAAGGCCATAGATGGAGCGGATACTTGACAGAAAAGTCAGCAAAAGAACCAGGCGAAATCAATACTTCGAGTATCTGGTGAAATGGAAGAATCACCCAGTAGAGGATGCCATCTAGGAGACAGAAGCAGTCATTCAAAATCATGGACAGACCATGCAGGAGCTCATGGACAGGAGCCCATGAAAGTTTTCAAGCCGAGGAGTATGATGCAGGAGCATCACCAACTCAGCAAGCGAGCCAGCATGAAAAGAAATGAACAGCTGGACAAGCCAGCTGAAAGTTTTTGAATTTTCATTCAAAAGGATGCGCCAATGTATAAATGATGCATTTATGAAAGAACCTTTTGTGTGTTGTATCATACCTTGAGCCATACGCTCATGTCTGAAATAGATAGGAGGCATTTATTAGATTTAATGCTGGAAGATAGATGTTTAAGACTAGATTAGACAGTTTTAGAGTCCGAGAGGGAAAATGGATATAGACACCCTCCTTTGTACATTGTAACATACCTCAGAGATCATCAAGCATTAAGAGAGGAGAGCAAGCAGAGAACTGTGTAGAACACAACGCTGTACAAATATTAAATTAATAGAAGAAATCTTCGATTCAAAATACATGGCTGGTGTTGTTTCTCTGTGTACTAATTGTGTGCTCATGAATGTTTGTTTTCTGGTTATGCATTTTCTTTGAATATGTTGTGCATGTGATTTCAGGGTTTGAAACTGAAGCCTGAATGAGGAAAAGAATGAGTTTCAATTGTTTCTCTATCTGAGCCAGGAGATTCCTGCATAGAGTGCAGTTGAATTCATCCGCAAGGAGTGCGTTGATGAAGGCTAGATAGTTTAACCATTGTTCTCATTTGCCCAGAAGTCAATTTGGGTTGTTGAAGCCATGCAAGGAAGGCACATGCCAAAGAAGAAGAAGTCTCAATCGTGTATCTAAGTAAGGAGCTAAGGACTGCTGCTGCAAGAAGTGCATAGAGTCTGGAGGGTTCAACACTTGAGAAGTCGTCAAACGCTGAGTGCAAGGAGTGCGTAGACATTCCTCTGAAGGAGTCAGAGTGAATAAGCTTAGGAGGGATAGAACCCTTGAGATATCATTGAAAGGAAGTGTAGAAGGTTCGTGCCGAGGAAGGTTTCGAGAAGGAGTTGTAAGGGCCGGCTTGGAGAATAAGTCTCGGCAGAAGCACTCAGTCATTTTCAAAGAAGTCCTCAAGGAGGAGGAGTCAACGACTAGGATTCGCAGGAATATTGGCGAAGTCCCAACAACTGTCATATCTCGGGGAAGTTGCACAGTTTTTACGCCTGGAGGAGCAGAGAAGACCCCAGATATTCGATGTTTGGGATATAGGAGTTTCTGCAGTCGTGGGACTCTTATATAACGAAATCATGATTAGCGATTTCCTGAGAAGATCAGGGCCATTGATCTCAGCGGGGATACATGGCACGAGATCCTGGAGATTCAGGGTTCGACACTTCGGAATTCTTGGTGTCGAAAGAATCATGGAGGATTCGTGAAACTCCGAATTGCGACGGGTCCCACAGTGATAGCATTTGGTATTGACAGGTGTCGCCCATATCGGAAATCGGGACTCGGAAGGGTCTGTGACTTCACGCAATAGGAATCATGAATTCCTGAAATGAAAAATTTTGATACCCATTGGGACGGGGACCACAGGCGTCAAAGTATGAAGACAGGTGGCATCAGGGTTCATCATTTCAGTATTTTCGAGGGCGCGAGTTCCACGCATATCATTTCCACGAAGTTCGAAACTCTGACAAGGGAGAAGGACATGGTCCCGTGGACTGGCAGGTCGTATGCGAGTAGGCTAGCTGGGAGGAGCTTGCGAAAAGGAAGAAGGTGCTATCGCAATTTAGGGAGTCGGGGATTCGTAGTGGCCAAGAGCTATGACACCACATATGCTGATTTCCTGATAGGGAAATCCCCGATCAAGAATAGAACAGTGTTGACATTGAGACCCATCAAGTTTCAGGGTTTTGTGTAGCACGAGGAGCGTGCCCATGAGGTTCGCGATAACGCGAAGCCTGATTTCTCGATAAAGCCAAAGGGAGATCACGGAGAGCATTATGTGGGTATTAAGGAGTCCCGATAAGGGATCGAAAGAAACTTGAAGTTCTTCGGGCCTAGGATAAAGGAAGGTCCTGGTGGGAGCGGGACGTGCAGGTGGCGCGCGTTGCGGCGTCAACCGGCCGCATCCACCTTCATCCCTTCTCTGGTCTCGTCCATATTCCTTTCTGCGCAAGCATTGTCCCGAGCCTTGTCCTCGTTCGTTTCCTTTTCAGCATGGTTGGTGGGGCTGTAGTCACCCGTCCACAGTATCTCTTCAATGATACACACAGGGAATTTGTCTGTTGGCTCGTCTTTAGGACCGCTACCAGCCTGTAAATATAGCGCCATGGCTTGGGGTTCCAAGGTGGTCACAGATTCCTCCAGGTATGGTTTTTCATCCACATAGTAGGTTGGAAACTCGTCCAAAGCACCTCCCTCTAGATTGCTTCCAGGCTCAATTGCCATGGTATGAATGCTACGCTCTTTCCCAGGCTCAGCAATAATGTCGTGTAGGGCCAATTGGTCAGTGCGTGCCCTCTACTAGAGAATGGAAGTTGCCTTCAACAGAGCATTCTCCAGGTTCTTTCTCCTTTTCCTTTACTCTTTGTGGGTGTACCAAGCCGAGCCTCGACGAGGCCTTCCACGCTTCCTAGTCATTGTTGCTGAGGGGTGGATAAAAATATAGAGAGAATGCACCGAAACGAAAGTGAGCCAAGACGATAGGGAACCAGAGCTACACCAGAGCTCCCAACTGGTGGGGAGGTTCAAAACGAGAGAAAACTAGCTCTGTCCAGGCGCTCAAATTTTCAAATTACCAAATGACAGATTCACCTGGCTACCCATTAACCCTATCATATTGAGTGCGGTCTGAGCGAGAGATTTCGCGCGAGGGAGGAGTCCCTCCTCTGTATAACGGTTGTAATGGCCGGCTACCATTGTAAATGTGGAGAGGATGGGTGGTGGCCATCAGCATTTAAGCTATGGCTTGGTGTTGAGCCATGTGGCGAGGCGTCGCCACGTGTCACCCCATCTGGGGCAATTTTTTACTAAATAAATTAAGGCCAATGTATTATTACTTTATTTATTTAATATTAATGTATTAATGTATTAGTGTATTAATACTTCTATATTGTATTTACTGATGCATTTAATGTATTTATTTATGTATTTAATATATTAGTAATGTATTATTTTATTAGTCTATTATTACGTTAGGAATGTATTAGTTAATAATATATTAATGTATAAATTAATTAACACATTACATTATTCATTTATATTAATTAATTTATATGTTACTTTATACACTAATGTAAATTAATACTTCAATCTATATATTACATCAATCCATT
>JZKD02S1673800.1:721519-741427 GCA_000966675.3 Picea glauca
TTTGTGTTTATTTATATGTTATTTAATTGATTTGTTTTTATATAGTTTTTCTAATTTTCTTTTTATTTAATTTCTTAACTAATCCTAATTACTAACTAATTACTAACCTAAATTTATTAACTTAATTAATAATTGATTAATTAATAATTAATCAATTATTGAACTAGTTGTTTATTAACCAATTTTAACCTATACTAACTTTATTGTTGTTCTTGTTTATCCATCCTAAGTCCATTTATGTAGGGATGGAAAGTGGGAAAAGTAATCGATGGGGCAACAGGACAAGGGAGTGAGGGTGCAGAGTGGATGAAGGATGCAGCAGGGTGATGGAGGTTTGAGCGATAAGAATGGAGGGAGGGAGCGGAATCACCTGAGCCATACTTCATCACCAGGAGAGATGCCAAATCAACAGTCGAAGAATCGACTCGCCTATAATTATAGGACCCCAACATAGGCTCCACCTGGGGATGACAGCTTCTTTCAGGAGGTGTCAAGAACCACAGACCTGTGAATCATGCAGACCGGTGCTTTATCCATTGGGCTGATCCCAAAAAAATATTCTGCAACCTGTACTTGTTTTGATCTTTGCAACTGAAATGAAATCAAATGAACGTTGCTAAAAAAGAGATGCTCAGAGTGTTGAGCTTATTCATTTTTTCCTACCTACCCTACTGCAATCATTTCTCAACTAGGTAATGGAAAAATGCCAATGGAGCCAATCCAACAGTTCATTTAGTGGCTCTGTTCTTTCACTGTCTGTGATGGAACTCAGAAACAAGTCTGTTACTCGTGCTTGAGAGTAACTTCCACCATGATTTCCCTTGCATAAGATTTGATCAACCCAAACAACAGGAAGAACATCAGCAACGGAAAAATATCTTGTATTAAAGAATTTCTCCATATAGATAGCTACAGGATCAGTATAGGTTTGGCCCATCTTTTGATTTTCAACTTCAAACAACTCAGCCTCAAGACTCGATTTTTCAGCTATGCATTCTATGTCTTTCAACACTTCTTCATCTAGTTGTGGATGCTCTGATGGTTTGTGGAAGGATGCCTCTACTGAACACATCTCTGTAACTGACTACCTGATCATGTCAATATCATAACAGCTTTTTGTTTCATGACTAGAGAATGAAGAATGATTTTGGCCACACAGGCCATCCAACTGATCAGCTATTGGATCCTGAAAGGACTGACAAGACTGTTGCATTGACTCAAATGAAATTTCCTGCTTGTTTATGTATTCATCCTTCAACACTTGTCCAAGAGTCTTCTTCAAAACTTGAAATGAATTAAATCACAATGGCACAAAGTTATTTTGGATTAAATCATAATTTGTCTCAGGCTCTAAGCTTTCATCAAGAATTTGAAAATTGAAGAAGGGCAAGTGTTGCGATTCTGGGTTTAGGACAGCCTCCATATCCTTAATGGTATCATCAATTGATTGGTCAAAGGAATTTTTGTCTTTACTGTTTACAACTGGCCTAGAGTTTCTTTTCAGAAATTGAAAAGATGAGCAACATAAGGACAAAGTGCTTTCACTTACTCTAAGATTTTATGTCTCTTCCCCATCGCTGTCATGACTGTTGTGCAAGGGTTGATTGTCGCATATGAACGGTAACTGATCTTCTTCCTTCCAATGACATGCTGCCGGTTTATCTAAACAGACAACCTCTGTTTCAGCTTCATGATCATCATCATACTAATCCCACTTGGGTGGACAATCCAAGTAAGTAATGTTGTCAAACATGCACATCATATCAGCTGGTTGTTCCTCTACAAATTGAGATGGAGCTTCATCTTTGACTTTGCCATGAATTGAGTACATGAATGAATCATCATTCAAAACATGGTATCCAGGATGAGCAGAACAAGGTTTAGGGATTGGGACCGTGTCTTTCTCTGCAATCACTGGAACATGATGTCTTTGGACAACAAGCTCATCTTTTATGTTAATTTTCTGCATCAGCTTTTCCATGACACTGGCCAAAATCTCCAGTTTATCTTCTGATGACTTCAGCTGCTCCATTTCTTTATCCTTCAACTGTGACCTCTTGATCAGCAAGTTGGTCTCTACATCAACTGCAATGTTCTGCATCTCTTCAAGGCCTGTAGTGTTCCGTTCTCTTAACTGAAATGTCATCTCAGGATCAAAGGCATCTGGGTAATACAAATGAGATGACCCTGGGGGTGGCCTTATATCAGCAGGTATTACATGATATACTTTATTGAATCTAGCTGAAAATTGTTGTATTGTCTCCCCTGGCTTTCTTTTCAAGTGTTCGTACTCTTCTAGGATAAGGAAAACATTTCCCAAGACCACCCACCTATTCAAGAAAACTTGTATGAATTGCTGAAAATTTATGATGCTTGCGGCTGGAAGGTTCTTAAACCAATCTTTAACTTTACCTCCCAAAGACAGGGAAAACATTTTGATGCCAACGTCATCTTCTTCTACCTCAAAGAGGTCAAGAAAATCCTCAAGACTTTGGATATGCTTTTCAACAGTAATATTGGCATTCTCTCCATCAAACCTGGGCAAATTATTGATGTAATTGACAGGAAGGTCATGGAGAATAGGAGGCAACTCTAGAGGCTTGTATCTGTCTAGGACTTTTGCAAGCACAGGAGATGAAGCAAGGGGCTTACAAACATCCAGAGGTTAGCAGAAGTAGGAGACAGAGCAGGAGGCTTATGTCTTACTAGGGTTTCTATAGGTGCATCTGGGACGTGCACATGTGTATGAGCATGTACATAATCTACAATTGGGGATATGATCTCTTGAGACTCATCAATTGACTAATGGTCAAAATACTCTTCAACAATATACTTCTGACCAGGCTTAGAAAAAGACAAGACATGATTGTAGATAAAACCAAATATGTCTTGAATACAATTTGAGCTTGAGTACCTGGTCTTTCTAAGCTGCTTGGCCATGCTTCAGGTTCTTCCTCCAGTGGAGTCTTCAAGATGGCACTATCTGGAGATGATTGGAGTCACTAGGTGAATGATCTTAGCCTTCTTGTGTCTGGCCACTGTCCACCATCAGTGATCAGAGCTGGAGCTTGAAGTGTGCTTCTGGGGAAGGGTTCCCCAGCGGAGTCGCCATTATGTTAGCACTCTGTAATTTGCCCAAGGCTGTGAGGTAGTCATAGAGGCAACATCAAAACCAATTCGAGTCTTGGATATAGCCCTCCAAGACTCAGAGAGGGATCTCTCTGTCTGATATAGCTTTGTTTGAGGAGGTATTAGGCTAGTTATGAAGAACAATGGGCTTTGTTGTCAAAGTGTTTTTGAATTGGTTGAGACAGTCAACTCCTCCATTGGGCTATGGGGTCTGTAATAAATTAGGAATGAAATACAGCCATAAACGAGGAAAGATGACTTCCACAGGGCGAGATGATATACTCACTGGATCTTTTGCAGCTTAAATGATGGACAAAAGAAAGGGTGAGAAGGATACATTCGATTAAGAAGCAGTTAAGAATTCCTTAATCGAAAACATCAAAAGACAAACATTTAAATCTTTTAGAATCGGAAACAGGGTATCAGAGATAAATCCTGAGACATACGTTACTCTTAAAGATTAGTTTCAGAAAACAAAGTGGTAACAAAGCGCAGATAACATTCAACTTAGAAAATAAACATCACCAGTGAACATATGCAAGAATCATGTAAAGTGCCTCCCTTTCATTAATGGCAGATCTCTTCAAAAATGTTATAGCTTGATAGCCACAGGGCGTGAAGATCCAACCCTTTTACATTAAAATCATCTCAATAAATAAGACAGATCATCCCCCTCAAGTTCCGAGAGTCGGTTCAACCGCCTCGGCCAAAAATAGCCACCACTCCCATAAAATTTAGAGTTTTCTGCCATGAAAAATGGACCGTTTTTCTGAGAAACAGGGGTCCGATCAGACGTAATTTTATATTCAATGATGACACCTGGGAGAAAACTGAAAGAGTTTATTGTATATGGGCATGTCATGGACAAAAACCTCTTTCGGTTTCGCCGAATTCGTCCTCAGCTGGCCGTGACAGCTCCTGAAAGATCGGGACTGAAACGGAAAATGGAAAATCTAGAAAAATAGGCCTCGAAGATGTCTTCGATGCTCTCTGCTCGTGACCCCGTTGCAAAAAATGAAAGAGGTTTTTGTTCTTCAGCCCGTGCTGAGAAACAATCTCTCTCATATTTTCAAAATACGTCTCCGTTTGCTCATAATCGCCCCCGCAAGAAGGCATGGTAACATAAACAAATATTGGCTAAAGTTTGGGAAAGTGGGTTTTTTGCGGGAGGCGGTATTCCAGACCCCCCCCCCCTGCCTCGTTAAATGTAGAATGCCCAGGGGGGTCCGAAATTCAATTAGGGCCGTAGATTTAGGTACCCAAATCTGGGCCATTTAGATTTGTATGATCGTTAATTCAAATTCCAGACCACCCCCCTCCTTAAATGTCGAACTCACGGGGGGGTCTAAAATTAAATATTGTGCGTTGATTATTTTGTGGCATGGTGGATGGGGGGCAGGGTAAATGAAAATGCGTGGGAGTTTAGGTGGGCGGGAGTGTATTGGGTAGTGTGAGTGGGAAGTGAGGTGGGGGTGACGTAAGGTGAGGGGACATGAGTGGAGTGACGTAGGTAGGGAGTAGGGGGTACGTGGGGGTATGGTAGGTTTAGACTTAGGATAGTTCATTTTATTATGTTTTTTTTTATCTTTAATATTTTATTTGTTGTTTTTTATTATTGTTTGTTTTTTATTTAATACGTTTACATTTGTGTTTAGTTTTTGTGTTTTTGTTTTATTTGTTTTATATTATTTAATATATATTTGTTATATGTTTTTAAATTGTTTTATTTCTTTTTTATTTTTAATGTTTTTTTAATGTTTTTTAATATTTTGTGTTTATTTATATGTTATTTAATTTATTTATTTTTATATAGTTTTTGTAATTTTCTTTTTATTTAATTTCTTAACTAATCCTAATTACTAACCTAAATTTATTAACTTAATTAATAATTGATTAATAATTAATCAATTATTGAACTAGTTGTTTATTAACCAATTTTAACCTATACTAACTTTATTGTTGTTCTTGTTTATCCATCCTAAGTCCATTTATGCAGGGATGGAAAGCGGAAAAAGTAGTCCATGGGGCAACAGGACAAGGGAGTGAGGGCGCAGAGTGGATGAAGAATGCAGCATGGTGATGGAGGATTGAGCGACAAGAATTGAGGGAGGGAGCGGAATCACCTGATCCATACTTCATCACCGGGAGAGACGCCAAATCAACAGTCAAAGAATCGACTCGCCTAAAATTATAGGACCCCAACATGTGGAAATGGAAAAAAACTTCTCGTCAAGGCTATATTGCTTGGACACACTTTGTGGAAGAGATTTATGAGTGCTTTGACACTGACACCAACCATTTGGGTCGTTTGACAAAGTTGAAACAATTAGGAACAATGGAAGACTTTATAGCTGCCTTTGAGCGCCTGGCTTTTAGAATAGAGGGCATGTATGATGCCTTTTTTCGAAAGTGTTTTATCAGCAGCCTCAAGGATGAGATTCGAGCCCATGTCCTCATGGCTCGGCCTCAAAGTTGTGTGGAGGCTACTAAAAGAGATAAAGAAGCACAACAGGTTGTATCTTCTCAAAACTGAAAACCCTCCTTTATCCCTCACCCTAAACCAGTAAATCCCACTACTCCCTTTGCTCCACTAAAGATCCAAAAATTGACCAGGGATGAAATGGATGAATGCCAACTCAAAGGCCTTTGTTATAACTGTGATGACAAATATTTCTTGGGCCACTTGTGTAAAGAACAAAATATTTTTATGGCCATCTCCGAGGATATTTCGGAAGAGGATGTAGAAACTCCCTTTGTGTCTGAGTCACCTGAATCGACTGACGTAACCCCTCCCTCAGACCCTCTCAAAGCAGAACTAGTCATTTCCCTCAATGCTCTCACTAGCTTCTTCACTCCCCAAACCCTCAATCTAATCGGTTACATCAAGCATCGGAAGTTCATCATTCTGGTTGATAGTGGCAGCACCCATAATTTTATTCATCACTGCATTGCCCAAGAAACTCATTGCTACATCCATGCCATCAATAATTTCCAAATCATGATTGCCAATGGTGGTTCCATGAAATGTGGAGGGCATTGTGAAAATGTGTGTCTCCAAATTGGCGACTACCACATGAAATCCCATATGTTTGCTATAGACATAGGAGGTTGTGAAATTATGTTGGGTGTAGACTGGCTAAGGACTTTGGGTCCCATTCTCATGAATTTTAAAGACTTAAACATGAAATTCGACCAGGAGGGACACCAATATAAGTTCCAAGGCATCACCTATGGTTCACCTAAGATCATTAGTTCCCATCGCATGGAAAATATTCTCAAGAAAGGACATTCTGGTGTTATCGCCCAACTCCATGCCATACAAGCAACAGATACACCCTCGATCCCACAAGACCTCCAATTCATCCTTTCTAAACATCAATTAGTCTTTTGCACTCCCCAAATATTCCCTCCTTCCCGTGGTGTTCATGATCATTCCATTCCCCTAGTACATGGAAGCCTTCCTCCCAATATCCGTCTGTATTGTCACCCCTTTTCCCAAAAAAATGAAATTGAGAAAATGGTCCAGGAACTCCTTAATGTAGGTGTTATCTACCCTAGTACGAGCCCCTACTCTTCTCATGTGGTCATGGTCCTGAAGAAATAAGGTTCTTGGAAAATGTGTCAACAAACTTACCATCAAAGACAAATTCCCCATTCCTATCATTGATGACCTCCTGGATGAATTGAGTGGTGCCCAATTCTTCACTAAAGTTATATTTGTTTGGGCTACCACCATATATGTATGAAAGAGGTAGACATTCCCAAGACTTCCTTTAGAACTCATGAGGGCCATTATGAGTTTTTGGTCATGCCCTTTGGCTTTTGTAATGCCCCCTCCAACTTCCAAAGCCTCATGAATCATGTCTTCCATCCTTTTCTCTGCCATTTTGTCTTAGTTTTCTTTGATGATATCCTCATCTATAGCAAAACCTGGACATACCATCTTTCTCATGTGGATCGAGTTCTCCATCTACTCTCTCAGCACCAACTTTTCCTGAAACAGTCTAAATGTGCTTTTGGTACCTTATAAGTAGAATACTTGGGTCATCTGGTTGGCAAGGATGGCGTCAGGGTGGATCCTAAAAATATTGAATTTATGCAAGGTTGGCCTCACCCAAAGACTCTTAAGAGCTTGCGCGGATTTCTGGGCTTAAAGGGTATTAATGAAAGTTTGTTAAGAATTATGGGAAGATTACAACACCTCTCACTTCTCTCCTCAAAAAGAACTCTTTCACTTGGACTCCATCCACTGCTCAAGATTTTCAAACCTTGAAGATGTCCATGTGCACCACTCTAGTCCTCGCCCTTCCCAATTTCACAAATACCTTTGTGTTGGAATGTGATGCCTCAGGGAAAGGAATTGGTGTTGTCCTTATGCAAGAGGGTCGAACTTTGGCCTTTACCAGCAAGCAAATATCTAAAAGAAAACTAGGCAAATCCATATATGAAAAGTAAATGTTGGCTATTCTACATGTCGTTGATCTATGGCTCCTTTATCTATTGGTGTAATGTTTCCAAATTAAGACAAACCATCAAAGCCTCAAGTATTTTTTGGAACAACGCATTTCCTCCCCAAAACAACAAAAATGGGTGACTAAGCTCTTTGGATATGATTATGACATCATTAAGAAATAAGTTTTTTGGAAAATGTGTCAACAAACTTACCATCAAAGACAAATTCCCCATTCCTGTCATTGATGACCTCCTGGATGAATTGAGTGGTGCCTAATTCTTCACTAAAGTTTATATTTGTTTGGGCTACCACCATATACGTATGAAAGAGGTAGACATTCCCAAGACTACCTTTAGAACTCATGAGGGCCATTATGGGTTTTTGGTCATGCCTTTTGGCTTGTGTAATGCCCCCTCCAACTTCCAAAGCCTCATGAATCATGTCTTCCGTCCTTTTCTCTACCATTTTGTCTTAGTTTTCTTTGATGATATCCTCATCTATAGCAAAACCTGGACAGGCCATATTTCTCATGTGGATCGAGTTCTCCATCTACTCTCTCAGCACCAACCTTTCCTGAAATAGTCTAAATATGCTTTTGGTGCCTTAGAAGTAGAATACTTGGGTCATCTGGTTGGCAAGGATGGCGTCAAGGTAGATCCTAAAAATATTGAAGCTATGCAAGGCTGGCCTCACCCAAAGACTCTTAAGATCTTGCGTGGATTTCTGGGCTTAACAGGGTATTAACGAAAGTTTGTTAAGAATTATGGGAAGATTACAACACCTCTCACTTCTCTCCTCAAAAAGAACTCTTTCACTTGGACTCCAGCCACTGCTCAAGATTTTCAAACCTTGAAGATGTCCATGTGCACCACTCTAGTCCTCGCCCTTCCCAATTTCACAAATACCTTTGTGTTGGAATGTGATGCCTCAGGGAAAGGAATTGGTGTTGTCCTTATGCAAGAGGGTCGAACTTTGGCCTTTACCAGCAAGCAACTATCTAAAAGAAAACTGGGAAAATCCATATATGAAAAGGAAATGTTGGCTATTCTACATGTCGTTGATATGTGGCTCCCTTATCTATTGGTGCAATGTTTCCAAATTAAGACAAACCATCAAAGCCTCAAGTATTTTTTGGAACAACGCATTTCCTCCCCAAAACAACAAAAATGGGTGACTAATCTCTTTGGATATGATTATGACATCATTTAAAAGAAAGGAAAATACAATGTGGTTGTGGATGCACCTTCCCGAAAATATGAATATGAAGGATCCTTTTTTTCTCTTTCATTCATTGTACCAGATTGGCTCCAAGTCATTCGCCAGGAATGGCTACAAGATCCCAAAAGTTTGCATCTAATCCAACAATTGCAGTCCAATTCTCCATCTTCCCCAGGGTACTCTTGGCTCCATGATGAACTTCAATACAAAGGCCGTTTGTATTTAAGTAAACAATCAAATCTCAAATCCATGGTACTTTCTGAGCTTCATGCTACACCCACAACAAGGCACTCTGGGTTCACCAAAACCTATGACAGGGTCAAACATTCCTTTTTCTAGGATGGTATGAAATGGTACATTCGTATTTTTGTTATTGAATGTGATGTGTTTCAATGCAACAAGGGAGAAATAGTCAAATCTCCAGGCACACTACAACATCTCTCAATTCCACCTGTTATTTGGAAGGATATCTCTATGGATTTTATTACTGACTTACCCAAATCAGGAAATAAATTAGTCATCATGGTGGTTGTTGATCACCTTTCCAAGTATTCTCATTTCTTCTCCCTTCAACACCCATTTACAGCATCCACGGTTTCTTAAATTTGCATGAATCAGGTCTTCAAGCTTCATGGGATGCCGCACTCTATTGTTTCTGATCACGACCCAACTTTCACACAAAAAAAAATGGCAAGAACTATTCAAGATACAAGGCACCAAATTGCATCTCAACACATCTTATCATCCCGAGACTGATTGCCAAATGGAAGTTGTCAACAAGTGTTTGGAAACATATTTGAGGTGTTTTTCCTCGGAAAAGAAAAATCAATGGGATTAATGGTTACCCCTAGTTTAATGGTGGTAAAACACTTCATACCATACAGATACACGCATGACTCCTTTTGAAGTGGTATATGGATAGAAGCCACCTTTAGTTCTCTCATACTTACCGGGTTCCTTGAAGGTCCAGGTGGTTTACCAAACACTTACAACTTGAGAGGCTATTCTTTGTACCCTCAAAGAGAATTTGTTCATGGGACAGAATCGCATGAAGCAACAAGCAGATAAAGGTCACTCTGAACGTCAATTTGTAGAAGGGGATCAGGTGTTCCTTCGACTGCAACCTTACAAGCAAACTTCCCTCAAGGCCGAGCATTGTCAGAAGCTAGGGCCAAAATTTTATGGTCCTTATATCATTCTCAAGCATGTGGGACAAGTAACCTATCAGTTAGCTTTTCCTAGCCATTTGAAGCTACATCCTATTTTTCATGTTTCATGATTAAATAAGGTGATTGGAGCTAAGTGCCAAATTCAAACCAACCTTCCCAAGTTAGCTGAAGAAGGATCCATTTGGCTACAGCCAAAAGCAGTTTTGGACCAGCGTGAGCGTCGCCTACGTCGGAGAACCTTCAAGGAAGTGCTAGTCTAGTGGAAAGATACAACTCCAGCAGATGCCACTTGGGAAACAACTACCATTTTGCAACAATTTCCTCATCTCAAGCCTTGAGGACAAGGTTGTTTTTAAGGGGGAGGACATGTTAGGGTCATAACCTGCACATAGGTAGAACAATATATTCGGATGTAATAAAGGTCAATATTAATAAGGCCTTTCAATAAAATAGAATAAGGTGGATGTAAGAAGACCTAATAGAAGCTTCCACTTCTAGAAGGATCTTCCTCTAGATGCTTATTTTAATAGACATATTTATTATAAATAGGAGTCGAGGGTATGATAACCCTATCTTGGATAATATTGTAATAGAGCACTGCTCAACTAGAGGTTGCCCCCTCGAAGAGGCCTGTGAACATTGCTTTTAGAATCAAAGTGTTATTTCTGTTGTTGTTCTTATATCATTTCAATGCTATTGTGGTGATTGTTCTAGTTATATTGTTGTTATTCTGCCATTTCTAGCATTTTATTTCTGTTCTGCATACTTTTTATATCTGTTATATTACACTAGGTGCTCCAAGGGTTCCAATCACCTCTTTCTTTTTTCCTTGCATGACGTTCCCTTCAGGACACACATCGTGCTCCAAGGGTGCCACTCACCTCTTTCTATTTTCCATGCATGACGTGCCCTTCAAGACGCATTACGTGCTCCAAGGGTGTCACTCGCCTCTTAACTGAATTTGGTAAACGTCAAACCCCTGAAATCAATACTCCACCAGGATATCTTGTGGGAGACTAAGGGCCTCTAAGGAATAAGGCCCATGCCTTATTGCGCACCCCTTAGAATCATCGTGAGCAATTGTCACAGTCCTCCCTCACAACATCGTGGGTCTTCTTGAACTAGGTAATCATTAACCTATAGTTTGAGCCACAACGAGAGTGCTAGTAGGCTATGGCAGGGATTCTACCACATCTCTCCCTCAAAGTCTCTGGTTGTCGTGCGTGACCCCTCTACTCCACATGTGAGTCTGGTCGAAAATCTATCATCATCCTCCATCCATCAACGAATCATGTCATCAATAATAATAAATCATCATAACATCTATTAATATGTACATATGTCACATCAAGAATATTCAAACCCCAATAGTCCACTCCCTGACTCAATCTAGAGTCCAAGGGGTTTCATCGATGTCTCTGCATACTCAATGTCCAAAGTCTTTCACACTCAGGAGAACCTAGTCAATAACACATGTCTATGTAAATATAATGAAATAGCATATCATCAATCCATAGTATCCCATAATCATAATCAAAACGACCGATAGTATAATAAATCGGATCACTTACACGCAAGTGTACTCAAATAATATGTTCACTCTGTGCATGCAAGATCTAGATGTTACATACACCCCCTCTTGGTTTAAACTTTGTCCTGAAGTTTTTCAATATATAAGTGTCGAAATAAAGTGTATCATAGTATCATAAGTCTATCTATCAAACAAAAATGGAAACTGTTGGTGCATATCATATGTGTCCTCCCAGTTAGCTGAGTGCAGACTATAGTTGTCCCACTGGACCTTGACCTGATCCAATGTTCGATGTCGTAGCTCTCGAATGAAATGGTCTAGGATGAACATTGGATCTTCTATGAGAGAAACCTCATCAAATACCTGCAAGAAACTCATGTCAATAACATGTGTAGGATCACTAATATAATGTCTCAAAAATGATACATGAAAAAAATCGTGCATATGCCTGAAAGAATCAGGTAAGGCTGGTCGATAGGCCACAGGCCCCTTCTTCTCTATAATATCAAAGAGTCCCATGAACCTAGGAGAGATTTTATCACCATTTCCAAACTTGATCAAACGCTTATGCGGTTTCACCCGCAAGAAGACTCAATCGCTAACTTCGTAACTACGGTTGACATGGTGTGCATCGACATAACTCTTCTTTCGATCCTATGCTTCTTTGATCCTTTGTCTTATTGTTTTCATTTGATCTTCAGTTTCTTGGATCACTTATGGTCCCACCAGGACTCTATCCTCAAGTCGATCCCAACTCATAGGCATCCGACATGGTCACCCGTAAATAAACTCGAAAGGTGCCATCCTAATGGTGCTTTGATAATTGTTGTTATAAGAAAATTCTACTAGTGGCAAGAATTGTTCCCAATGCTTATGTTGGTCCATAATGTACATATGCAACATGTCCTCCAACATTTAGTTTTTTCATTCGGTCTTCCCATCTATCTCTGGGTGATACGTGGTACTAAAGTTAAGTTGGGTTCCCAAGGCCTCTTGGAAACTAGTCCAAAATCATCCAGTAAACACTGATCCTCGTTCGGATATAATCCTCTTAGGAACACCATGCAGCTTCACAATCTCATTGATGAAAACTCTAGCTATGTCAGGTGCCTGATACGTCGTACACATAGGAATAAAATGAGCACTCTTCGTCAGAGTGTTGACTACCACAAAAATCGAGTCGTGTCTCCTTGTTGTCAATGGAAATCCAACAATGAAATCCATCAAAATGACCTCCCATTTTGGTTCCTGAATAGCGTGTGGCTGTAGTAATCCTGCTGGATGTCTATGTTCACCCTTCACCTATTGACATTCTAGACATCTTTCCATGTAGTTGACTATGTCTTCCTTCATTCCTTTCTAGAAGAATAAGGGTTTAAGGTCTTCCCTCATCTTCGTGACTCTTGGGTGAGCCATGTACACTTTTCTGTGAGCCTCGTTTAGGATCAGACTTCTCAATTCGTCATTGGGTGGTATGTAAATTTGACTTTTAAATATCAATAATATGTCATTTTCCATAGTAAATCCTTCAAATTTTTCTACATCATGGTGTTTTGTCCGATAAAATCCTTGACCTCTTTGTACTAGTCATCGTCGCACTATAAAGTTAGAATCATTTCATGTAGATTTGTATAAAGAGGAATCACTAAAAATATGCATGGTCTCTGACTCAACGCATCCGCAATCTATTCATTGTTCCCTCTATGTAAGTAATCTCGAAATCGTACTAGCTAAGCAATTCCAACCAACGTCATTGTCGCGCATTCAAGTCGCTTTGCGTAAAGATGTGTTGTAGTCCACAGTGGTCCATTTTTAGTTCAAATGTTTGTCCAATAAGGTAATGTATCCAAACTCTCAAGGAGTATACAATGGCTAACAACTTCAAATCGTGTGTCACCTAGTTCTCCTCATGCCTTATAAACTTTCTCGAGATGTAAGCGATCACTCGACCGTCTTGCATAAAGACTCTGCCTAAGCCTTCCTTGGATGCATCAGTGCATACCAAGAAGTCCTCGTCCATGTCAAGGACCTTCAATATAGATGTCATTGTCAACATCTCCTTGAGCCTCTGAAATGCCTCTGTGCATTTCTCGATCCAAACAAACTTCTTGTTCTTATTCTTCAATTCCGTAATCGGATTTTCTATATTTGAGAAACCCTCAATGAACCGTCGATAGTATCCCACTAAATCCATGAAGCTACGCATTTCTGGGACATTCGTCGGCACATACCATTCCATAATAGCCTCGACCTTTGCTAGATCCAAAGTGATACCTTCGTCGGAGATGGCATTCCCTAAGTAGTGAATTTTCGATTGATAAAATGAGCATTTAGAAAAATTCCCATACAATTTATTCTCTCGCAAACACTGTAGTACCAAGCGCAAGTTTTCTTCATGCTCCTTCATCATCTAAGAGTAAATCAAAATATCATCCATGAATACTTGGACAAACTTGTCCAAGTAGTCAGGGAACACCCCATTCATCAAACTCATAAATACCCATGGGGCGTTCGTCAGTCCAAATGGTAAAAAATTAAACTCATAATGTCCAAACCTCATCTTAAAGGCGGTCTTAGGGATGTCATCCTCCTTGATTTGTAACTGGTAATACCCTCATCTCAAGTCGATCTTTGAAAACAAAGTCGCGTATTTCATCTCATCAAACAGATCATCAATCCTTGGCAACAGATACAAATTCTTAATTGTTTCCTTGTTCAATTAACAGTAGTCAATGCAGAGTCTCCACGACCCATCCTTCTTTCATATGAAAATAACAGGTGCACCCCACAATGACACAGTTGGACATATCAGTTCTAGGTCTAGAAACTCCTTCGGTTTCATTTTCAACTCCTATAACTTTGGGGTCGACATCCGATAGGGTGTTCATGCTATCAGTCCAGTCCCCAGTTTTAGGTCTATGGTAAATTCCAACTCCCTCTCTAGTGCCATCCCCGGTAACTCCTCCGGGAAGAAGTCTGCAAACTCTCTCACCACCGGAAGGTATTCTAGACCTTTTGCTACTCCCTTCTCATTTAATGCAAGGATCGCATAAATCTTACATCCATTGTGCATGCTCTTCCATAGCTGCAAGGAAGAGATGAACCTCAGGGAAACTCCCTAGTTCTGACCTACAATAACACGTCCTTTTCCCTCATCATTGACCAAGATTAACCATTTCGTCTTATTGTTGAGTATTGCCTCATGCAATTCCAACTAGTCCATACCGATCACGATGTCATAATATCCTGAGATCATGATGTACAAGTTGGTCCTAGTGACAAACGCTCCCAGGTTAAGGCTACAACATGTAACCTTCCCACCAACCTTCGGTTTGGATCCATAAGCCATTTCTACAAAGATAAACTCATCATGTTCAACTTCCTCTACCTTAATTATTTTTAGAGTTGCCCCAGAAATGAAACTCTCTGTAGCACCTAGATCTATCAAAATACTAAGGGTCTAGTTAGCGAAGGTACCTGACATCTTGAGAAAAAATGACTGGTGCTCTACCTGGTGGTTATTCACCACTGCATGAATCCGATGGGCCTTGCCCAAATATCCCACGGTAGTGGGTCCAAATGATCTATATACTCTAGTTCTCTCCACTGGGTAGTCACACTGGTAATGTGGCTCCCCACATGTCCAACACCCTTTCTTCGGTCCAGTACTCCTGGTAGCCGAAGTAGAAGCCAACGGCCCACCGGAATGGAACCCTGGTTTTTTCTACTGAACAGGACTAAACTATTGTTATTGCAGTCGACATTGTTGTTCTTGTTGTGATCCTCGATAAGGAGTTCGCTACTAAGGCACTGGTCTCCGAGGTGTAGTGAGTGTGGATCCTCTCTAGAAGCCACAATATCATGGTGAATGCCTAGCTGGTGTCTAATGTTGTTGCGCACCAGATGACACCTGGCCTACTAGTATCACTAGAGTCCTTCTCTGAACCCCATTGATAAGCTCCTCCTCTATTATGAGGGCCTTCTGAATGACATCATGCAAGGTTTGAGGCATCAAAATCCTAACCTTTGCAAAAATGTTGACATTAAGTCCAAACACGAACCTATTGACCTTAAGTTTCTTGGTATTCCGGTGTGGAGCATATCGAAGTAGATCCATAAAATGTGCCTCGTACTCGGGCACCGTACGACCTCCCTGTCTCAAGGCGTTAAACTCATTAAGCTGACATTCAATGAATTCCTCCGACAGATACCTCTCTTGAAACCATTCCTTGAAAAGTTCCCATGACACATCTTCAACGACCATGTTCAATTGTGGCAGGAGCATCTTCCACCATAGAAGAGCTCTCCCCTTTAGTTGAAAGATCTCCATGCAGATCTTCATGGTGGATTTATAGTCGCGAAGTGCAAAGAACATCGCCATATTCTCCAACCATGCCTCGGTGGTTGTGCCATATGGGGCACCAAAGAACTCGAGAAATTTGACCTTATCGAGTTCGTGGTGAATTCTACTAGTACCGACTAGAGCGCGTGGTGGAACCTTAAGGGGTTTCAGTGCCTTGGCCTCATCTCTAACCAAACGGAGATCAGTGCCTCATAAATCCACTGAAAATACCTCATCAGCCCACCCACATCACCCATAATGATTTGTTCCTACCCGACAACATATTCTTCTCCCTAGGGGTTAGAAACCTTAGGCGTGGATGCTATTGTGGGTGTCGTGCCTCCTCCCCTAGAACCCTGTCATTTTCCTTCGCAGCGTCCTCTAACCATGATTACCTTCACAAATACAAGTCAACTTAATTATCAACACTATAATCAATTATCAATCAACAGAAACCATAGTGATCCCAAGTCGTGGGTCGAACTCTCTCTGATACCATATGTAAGAACCCTGTCGTTACGACTACATGCGACACAAGCAAATTTTTTTTTTTAAGCAAGACAGCAATCAACGACAATAATAAAAAAACACAACTTGACAACGAACATAACTTACACATTTAGGCAACTTACAACAATGACCCAACACACTAGCACATCATGCTACTGGACAAAACAAGCGATAATCAATAGATAGATAAAGACAACTACCTTCCCGACATAAGAAAGAAAACGCCTACAAGTTAAATGACAAAATCAACAACCCGACACATCGGCTTTGACGACCAGTAACTAGAAACCTCTACAATGCGTAAAAAAAAACGTATTAAGTCGTTACATAACCAAGTAACAACATCAATTACAATGAACCAAACACCCACATCGAGAAGCACAAGACTCCGTCCAGGTTATCATTTGCATCTATCCATCAGGGTGCGCAATGATCCCCTCATCAGGAATCAGGCCATCACAAAGTGATAGGCGTGATAGTAACCATGCAACAAAATAACATACCTAGAACTTTAACCCAAGCTAAATCTAATGCACTAGGAGACCGAATTAACTATCAAAATACATGAAGACTACCCAAGCACCCAATCGCAATTCAACAAGACACAAGGGAAAACTTACTACTAAAAAATCATACATCACAATAAATTCCAAAACAATCCTACATCAACATGATTAGTGGCGCCAAGGAATCTAATATTTAACTATCATACCTCGCATTAATTCCCTGAATCCACATGCGTCCTACATTCCTTAAACTGGTCTTTCTTTACCATTTATGGAATAACTAGTTTTTTTTTCCTTGCATTAAACAATGAACTACTATATGCACTTAACATAATCAATATACATTGTCAACAAATATATGTTGTCTATTAATATAAGTGAACTACTTAACATAATATAAGTGAACTACTATATCTAACAATGATAGCACTATCCCATAATAATATTCGGTCCATTAATATTCATTGTGTTAAATACATTTCAAATGGAAATTAAAAACTCTACTAAATTAATCTATGCCAGCAATATCGTTGTGTAATAATTCATTTCAAATGGAAATTAAAAACTCTGCAAAATTAATATATGCCAGTAATATTTCCATCTAGATTCGTTGTGTTTCAATGTTACTCATCCATCAATTCGTCGTGTTACTCAGCCATAAATAAATTTGTTGTGTGAATACTGGGTAATTCACCCATAATTCATGGTGTAAAAAGGGTTGTTCACTAAAAAGGAGTGAACAAATAAATCACTATCTATTTATTCTATCACTCAATAAAATCATTGTCATATACAAAATAAAATCACTGTCATACAAATAGAATCGTTTTCTATACAAAATAGAATCGTTGTCATACAAAATATAGTCAATGTCTATTCTAATTCTCTATATATTCGTTGTCTATACAAAATGGAATCGTTGATAGAATCATTGTCTATACAAAATATTTATGTCCATTAATACTCATTGTCAACAAAATCAATATCGTTGTCCAATAATGAATCTATGTCTAACCATTACACAGTCACCAACAATGCAACCATTACACAAGTAAAAACACGACCATTACACCAATAAAAATGCAGCCATTACACTAGTAAAAACACAACCATTACATAGTAAAAATGTAACCATTACACCAATAAAAGTGCAACCATTACATAAAAACACAACCATTACACAGTAAAAACACAACCATTACACCAGTAAAAATGCAACCATTACACCAGTAAAAATGCAACCACTACACAAGTAAAAACACAACCATTACACAGTGAAAACACAATTGCATATGGTCATAAAACCTAGTGATTTTCTGGCAAAAGTGAATATGGGAAAAAAAAATCTTCAGAGATAAATCCTTCAAGGATTAATCATTCAACGCAAAGTTTAAACATTCCAAAGAAATGCAGAGTTGATCATTCAAGGAAAAGAAGAGGCAATCATTCAATAGAAATGCATAGATAAGAATTCAAGAAAATGCAGAGGTAATCATTCAGAAGGAAATGCAAAGATAATCTAACAAGGAAACATAGAGGTAATCATTCAAAATAAGGTGCCAAGACTAATCATTCATCAATGAATCAATCAAACACAGAGATACTCATTCACAAGGAGGGCACAATGATTATAGATTAATCATAAAATAAAAACACAGAGATAAGTAAGGGATAGATAGCTGGGTGAAATTTATCCTTCACTTATTATCCATGCACAGGAAAGCAGGGCATTTGAATCTATAATTATTTAAACACTGGAGTGACGACCGTCGATTCAACTCCTAGACGACTGCTCAAGCATGGACTAATAACTTAAGGGATAAGGGACAAAGGATAAAAAAACAATATGCATCCAGATATACTCTGTGGAGAAACAATAATGAAATAAAAGCGCAATCAAGGAATAAAGAACACACAGGCAGGAGATACAAGAATGCAGACAAGGTTTTGAGTCGGGGGCTCATTCTAGCCACTCACAAGGAAGTAGTAAATCATAAATAAAAGATACAGTGGATAGCAAGGGTTCTTACAGAATAAATCAAGCGGCAAGGGGGGTTACAATTACCATAGGAATGCATGTGAAAGAAATATCATGGAAAATAAATATTCAACCGAGTACAGAAAAATAAACATGTGTAATTTAAATTTCATTCCAAGTAACAACTTTAACAAGCATACCTTAGCCAAATGAAAATGCTCCAAATTCATTGTCCCATGGGCGCTCCGTCCAACTCCTACTTGCCAACCGATGTGACCTCACCGGTACCTCCCAGCCAAAGCTAGAGGTACTCTTCTTCCCCTTGAGTCCCCTGAGCCGCAAAGGGGACACACACACAATAACAGATAATGCTAGCACCCATATCACCTGTTAAGGTTGATCTACCACTCATTACTCAAGCTGGGTATCCCAATTCCCACAAGAGAAAGTTCAGTCAAGATAAAATTTCAGCAGCGCAATGTTACGCAAAATTATGAGATCCATACTCCTCCTCCTCCATCCTTTTTATAGAGTTTTTAAGTAATTAGTTTCCCAAATTCTCATTAAATTCCTTTTTCATTTATTTAATTAGAAAAAACCTCACTCGTACACACGTCACCCATCCCCTAGTTGCACCAGAAAATTAATTTTATTAATTAATTAATTATTCCTATTTCCCTCATCCACCTAAGAGAATTCCTAAAAATGCTCCTCAGTGTCCAAAAATTCCATTACACTTCTTAAATGACTTACAGCTTACTTAATTCCTAGCTGAGTTCATAATTAGAAAGTTCCAAAGGAAAGATTATTTACAAAGTTAGACATTCAATTTTTTCTTTATGTTTCCCATTTTCTTTAAGTTCCCCTTTTTCTTTAAGTTTACTATTTCTTTTAAGTTCCCCCTCCTTTTTCTTTTTTAACTAAAAAAATCAATTTAGCAAGTGTAGATAAAACAACCATTTACCCTCTTTTATTTTTAACCAAAAATTAATTTATAAAATGTAGATAAAAACAACCATTACCCTCTTTTCTTTTTAACCAAAAATTAATTTAGCAAATGTAGATAAAAAAA
>JZKD02S1673800.1:807567-848391 GCA_000966675.3 Picea glauca
ATAATAAAAATCTATTTTAAGGTCACAGCCAAGCCACACCAAATTGGTGTATGAGACCCCTTTGTTTGTGGGACAAGGGACCCCCCTTTGCCCAACAATTTGACTGGTAAAGTCTACAGAGGTAGAACAATATATTCAGATGCAATAAAGGTCAATACTAATAAGGCCTTTCAATAAAATAGAATAAGGCGAATGTAAGAAGACTTAATAGAAGCTTCTACTTCTAGAAGGATCTTCCTCTGGAGGATTTTTTTAATAGACATATTTAGTATAAATAGCAATCGAGGGTATGAGAACCCTATCTTGGATAATATTGTAATAGAGTGTTTCTCAACTAGAGGTTGCCCCCTTGAAGATGCCTATGAACATTGCTTTCGGAATCAAAGTGTTATTTTTGTTGTTGTTCTTATATCATTTCAGTGCTATTGTGGTGATTGTTCTAGTTATATTGTTGTTATTCTTCCATTTCTAGCATTTTATTTATGTTCTGCATACTTTTTTATATATGGTATATTAAAAGTGGTATCAAAGAACTTTCCTCGGCAGAAAGTGTGGGTTAATTTTTTTTTCAAGATAGAGAAGTATTCTGGCGTCTTTAAGCCACATAGATCTATCATTACACACATAAACCCATGGTTAAAGGATTCATACACATAGGAAATATAAGTGGTACTTAAGCACACATCTCTTGGCCACCCTTGTAACCCCTGTTAGTACCCTTTCGAGTGGTAGCACATCAGACAACACCTATGTACGGATTGGCCTAGATTACCTAAAGCCCTCTTTAGATAAACTGATCGGCCACCTGACTGCTATAGTGTCACCGAGAACAACACTCAGGAAGATACTCTCTAGTACTTGGGTAGTTGGGTAGTATGGCTAAGGTTACGATCTATACTCCTTAGTTAGTGCCTTGAGATATTGGGTTGAGTACTACTATTGGACCCCACAAAAATATCAGAGAGCTATAGCATAGGGCAAACCCTTGTCTATAGAACCCTTGAATACCTAACCCTTGGGGACAAAAACATAAACAAATTAAAACAGACAAGATCTATTGCTGCGCAACTGTGTTTGGGTTGCCAAATCACTACACATTTCTTCCTGGTTAAGAATTTGTGCATTTAATCACTGCAGTATTCTTTAGACCGGAGTATAACTCCGCAGGTGTTAAAAAAAAAAAATCTAGAATTTTTTTCACCATTATTTGAGACCTATTCCATTGGATTCATCTCTTTTCCCTTATCACTTTCATCCATATCATTTTTCGGAAAAAAAATTGACCCCACCCACCCCTTTTGAGTTCCCCCATCCTCATGTCCCATACCCATAGCTAAGACTTGGAAGCTCACTTCAACACCTTGCAATCTAGTCTCATCGAGACCCAACAAGAAGTGAAACAAACCAGTGCCAATGTTGCTGCCATAAATACAACCATGCGGTGCTAAATGGAGGAAATCAAACAATACCTCACCACCCATCTTGAATCTATATTTTCGACACTCTGCAACAAAATACATATCCCTACAAATAACCCTTCCTCTTTTTCACCTCCACATACTGAAGGTGACCATTCCTCTCATTCCCATAACTTTCAGAACCGTCACTTTCAACGTGACCTACGCCTTTCACGGGTGGATGTGACCAAATTTGATGGCTCGAACCCCATTGGTTGGGTAACCCAAATGGTACATTATTTATCTTTATACGGAATTACAGATGACTTGGCCAAACTCCGGTATGGTGTTCTCTATCTAGATCAAGAACGTTGGCAATGGTGGCAATGGAGAAAAACTTCTCGTCAAGGCTATAGCTTCCTTTGAGCACCTGGATTTTAGAATAGAGGGCATGTCTAATGCCTTTTTTCAAGAGTGTTTTATCAGCAGCCTCAAGGATGAGATTTGATCCCATGTCCTCATGGCTCAGCCTCAAAGTTGTGTGGAGGCTACTAAAAGAGATAAAGAAGCACAACAAGTTGTATCTTATCAAAACCAAAATCCTCCTTTATCCCTCGCCCTAAACCAATAAATCCCACTACTCCCTCTGCTCCACTAAATATCCAAAAATTGACCAGGAATGAAATGGATGAACGCCAACTCAAAGGCCTTTGTTATAACTACGATGAAAAATATTTCCCGGGCCACAAGTGTAAAGAACAAAATCTTTTTATGGCCATCTCCAAGGATATTTTGGAAGAGGATGTAGAAACTCCCTTTGTGTCTAAGTCACCTGAATCCACTGACATAACCCCTCACTCAGACCCTCTCAAAGTAGAGCCGGTCATTTCCCTCAATTCTCTCACTAGATTCTTCTCTCCCCAAAACCTCAAGCTAATCGGTTACATCAAGCATCGGAAGGTCATCATTCTGGTTGATAGTGGCAGCACCCATAATTTTATTCATCGCTGCATTGCCCAAGAAACTCATTGCTACATCCATGCCATCAATAATTTCCAAATCATGATTGCCAATGGTGGTTCCATGAAATGTGGAGGGAGTTGTGAAAATGTGCGTCTCCAAATTGGTGACTACCACATGAAATCCCATATGTTTGCTATCGACATGGGAGGTTGTGACATTGTGTTGGGTGTAGACTGGCGAAGGACTTTGGGTCCCATTCCCATGAATTTTAAAGACTTAAACATGCAATTCGACCAGGAGGGCCACCAATATAAGTTCCAAGGCATCACCTCTGGTTCACTTGAGATCATTAGTTCCCATCACATGGAAAATATGCTCAAGAAAGGTCATTCTGGTGTTATCGCCCAACTGCATGCCATACAAGCAACAGAGACACCCTCGATCTTGCAAGACCTCCAAGTCATCCTTTCTAAACATCAATTAGTTGTTTGCACTCCCCAAAGATTCCCTCCTTCCCGTGGTGTTCATGATCATTCCATTCCCCTTGTACCTGGAAGCCTTCCTCCCAATATCTTTCCGTATCGTCACCCCTTTTCCCAAAAAAATGAAATTGAGAAAATGGTCCAGGAACTCCTTAATGTAGGTGTTATCTTCCCTAGTACGAGCCCCTACTCTTCTCCTATGGTCATGGTCCTGAAGAAATAAGTTTCTTGGAAAATGTGTCCTGACTTCTATGCCCTCAACAAACTTACCATCAAAGACAAATTCCCCATTCCTGTCATTGATGACCTCCTGGATGAATTGGGTGGTGCCCAATTCTTCACTAAAGTTTATATTCATTTGGGCTACCACCAGATACATATGAAAGAGGTAGACATTCCCAAGACTACCTTTAGAACTCATGAGGGCCATTATGAGTTTTTGGTCATGCCCGTTGGCTTGTGTAATGCCCCCTCCAACTTCCAAAGCCTCATGAATCATGTATTTCGTCCTTTTCTCTGCCATTTTGTCTTAGTTTTCTTTGATGATATCCTCATCTATAGCAAAACCTGGACATACCATCTTTCTCATGTGGATCGAGTTCTCCATCTACTCTCTCAGCACCAACTTTTCCTGAAATAGTCTAAATGTGATTTTGGTGCCTTAGAAGTAGAATACTTGGGTCATTTGGTTGGCAAGGATGGCATCAGAGTGGATCCTAAAAATATTGAAGCTATGCAAGACTGGCCTCACCCAAAGACTCTTAAGAGCTTGCATGTATTTTTGGGCTTAACAGGGTATTATTGAAAGTTTGTTAAGAATTATGGAAAGATTACAACACCTCTCACTTCTCTCCTCAAAAATAACTCTTTCACTTGGACTCCAGCCACTGCTCAAGATTTTCAAACCTTGAAGATGTCCATGTGCACCACTCCAGTCCTCGCCCTTCCAAATTTCACAAAGACCTTTGTGTTGGAATGTGATGCCTCGGGGAAAGGAATTGGTGTTGTCCTTATGCAAGAGGGTCGACCTTTGGCCTTTACCAGCAAGCAACTATTTGAAAGAAAATTGGGCAAACCAATATATGAAAAGGAAATGTTGGTTGTTCTACATGTCGTTGATCTGTGGCTCCATTATCTATTGGTGCAACATTTCCAAATTAAGACAAACCATCAAAGCCTCAAGTATTTTTTGGAACAACGCATTTCCTCCCCAAAACAGCAAAAATGGGTGACTAAGCTCATTGGATATGATTATGAGATCATTTAAAAGAAAGGAAAAGACAATGTGGTTGTGGATGCACCTTCCCGAAAATATGAAGATGAAGGATCCTTTTTTTCTCTTTCATTCATTGTACCAGATTGGCTCCAAGTCATTCGCCAGGAATGGCTACAAGATCCCAAAAGTTCGCATCTAATCCAACAATTGTAGTCCAATGCTCCAGCTTCCCCAGGGTACTCTTGGCTCCATGATGAACTTCAATATAAAGGCCGTTTGTATTTAAGTAAACAATCAAATCTCAAATCCATGGTACTTTCTGAGCTTCATGCTACACCCACAACAGGGCACTCCGGGTTCATCAAAACCTATGGTAGGGTCAAATGTTCCTTTTTATAGGATGGTATGAAATAGGACATTCATAATTTTGTTGTTGAATGTGATGTGTTTCAACGCATCAAGGGAGAAATGGTCAAATCTCTAGGCACACTACAACATCTCTCAATTCCACCTGTTATTTGGAAGGATATCTCTATGGATTTTATTACCGGCTTACCCAAACCGGGAAATAAATTAGTCATCATGGTGGTTGTTGATCACCTTTCCAAGTATTCTCATTTCTGCTCCCTTCAACACCCATTTACATCATCCACGATTTCTTAAATTTGCATGAAACAGGTCTTCAAGCTTCATGGGATGCCACACTCTATTGTTTCTGATCACGACCCAACTTTCACAAAAAAAATTTGGCAAGAACTGTTCAAGATACAAGGCACCAAATTGCATCTCAATGCATCTTATCATCCCCAAACTGACGGCCAAATGGAATTTGTCAACAAGTGTTTGGAAATATATTTGAGGTGTTTTTCCTTGGAAAAGAAAAATCAGTGGGATCGATGGTTACCCCTAGTTGAATGGTGGTAAAACACTTCGTACCATACAGATACATGCATGACTCCTTTTGAAGTGGTATATGGATAGAAGCCACCTTCATTTCTCTCATACTTACCGGGTTCCTCGAAGGTCCAGGTGGTTGACCAAACACTTACAGCTTTAGAGGTTATTCTTCGTACCCTCAAAGAGAATTTGTTCATGGCACAGAATCACATGAAGCAACAAGTAGATCAAGATCACTCTGAACGTCAATTTGTAGAAGGGGATCAGGTGTTCCTTCCAATGCAACCTTACAAGCAAACTTCCCTCAAGGCCGAGCATTGTCAGAAGCTAGCACCCAAATTTTATGGTCCTTATATCATTCTCAAGCATGTGGGACAAGTAGCCTATCAGTTAGCTTTGCCTAGCCATTCGAAGCTACATCCTATTTTTCATGTTTCATACTTAAATAAGGTGATTGGAGCTAATTGCCAAATTCAAACCAACCTTCCCGAGTTAGCTGAAGAAGGATCCATTTGGCTACATCCAGAAGCAGTTTTGGACTAGCGTGAATGTCGCCTACATAAGCGAACCTTCAAGTAAGTGCTAGTCCGGTGGAAAGATACAACTCCAGCAGATGCCACTTTGAAACCAGCTACCATTCTGGAACAATTTCCTCATCTCAAGCCTTGAGGACAAGGTTGTTTTTAAGGGGGCGGACATGTTAGGGTCATAACCCACACATAGGTAGAACAATATATTTGGATGTAATAAAGGTCAATATTAATAAGGCCTTTCAATAAAATAGAATAAGGTGGATGTAATAATACCTAATAGAAGCTTCCACTTCTAGAAGGATCTTCTTCTAGATGCTTATTTTAATAGACATATTTATTATAAATAGGAGTCGAGGGTATGATAACCCTAGCTTGGATAATATTGTAATAGAGCATTGCTCAACTAGAGGTTGCCCCCTCGAAGAGGCCTGTGAACATTTCTTTTAGAATCAAAGTGTTGTTTCTGTTGTTGCTCTTATATCATTTCAATGCTATTGTGGTGATTGTTCTAGTTATATTGTTGTTATTCTACCATTTCTAGCATTTTATTTTTGTTCTGCATACTTTTTATATCTGGTATATTACACTAGGTGCTCCAAGGGTTCCAATCGCCTCTTTCTTTTTTCCTTATGTGACGTGCCCTTCAGGACACACTGCGTGCTCCAAGGGTGCCACTCGCCTCTTTCTATTTTCCATGTGTGACGTGCCCTTCAATATGCATTACGTGCTGCAAGGGTGTCACTCGCCTCTTAACTGAATTTGGTAAACGTCAAACTCCTGAAATCAATACTCCACTAGGAGATATTGTGGGAGACTAAGGGCCTCTAAGGAATAAGTCCCATGCCTTATTGTGCACCCCTTAGAATAATCGTGAGAAATTGTCACAGTCCTCCCTCACGGCATCATGGGTCTTCTCGAACTAGGTAATCATTAACCTACAGTTCGAGCCACATCGGGAGTGCTAGTAGGCTATGGCAAGGATTCTGCCACACCTCTCCCTCAAAGTCTCTGGTTGTCATCCGTGACCCCTCTACTCTACATGTGAGTCTGGTAAAAAATCTATCATCATCCTCCATCCATCAATGAATCATGTCAGCAATAATAATAAATCATCATAACATCTAATAATATGTACATATGTCACATCAACAACATTCAAACCCCAATAGTCCACTCCCTGACTCGATCCAGAGTCCAAGGGGTTTCATCGATGCCTCTGCATCCTCAATGTCCAAAGTCTTTCACACTTAGGAGAACCTAGTCAATAACACATGTCTATGTAAATATAACGAAATAGCTTATCATCAATCCATAGTATCCCATAATCATAATCAAAACGACCGATAGTATAATAAATCAGATCACTTACACGCAAGTGTACTCAAATAATATGTTCGCTCTATGCATGCAAGATCTAGATGTTACATACACCCCCTCTTGGTTTAAACTTTGTCCCGAAGTTTTGCAATATATAAGTGCCGAAATAAAGTGTATCACAATATCATAAGTCTATCTATCAAACAAAAATGGAAACTGCTAGTGCATATCATATGTGTCCTCCTAGTTAGCCGAGTGCGGACTATAGTTGTCCCACTGGACCTTGACTTGATCCAATGTTCGACGTCGTAGCTCTTGAATGCGATGGTCTAGGATGCAGATTGGATCTTCTGTGAGAGAAACCTCGTCAAATACCTGCAAGAAACTCATGTCAATAACATGTGTAGGATCACTAATATAATGTCTCAAAAACAATACATGAAACAAATTGTGCATACGCCTGAAAGAATCAGGCAAGGATGGTCGATAGGCCACAGGCCCCGTCTTATCTATAATATCAAAGGGTCCTATGAACCTAGGATATATTTTATCACCATTTCCAAACTTGATCGAACACTTATGCGGTTTCACCCGCAAGAAGACTCGATTGCCAACTTCGTAACTTCGGTTGACACAGTGCGCATCGACATAACTCTTCTTTCGATCCTATGCTTCTTTGATCCTTTGTCTTATTGTTTTCATTTGATATTCAATTTCTTAGATCGCTTCTGGTCCCACCAGGACTCTATCCTCAAGTCGATCACAACTCATAGGCATCCGACATGGTTTCCTGTAAATAAACTCGAAAGGTGCCATCCTAATGGTGCTTTGATAACTGTTGTTATATGCAAATTCTACTAGTGGCAAGAATTTTTCACAACACTTCTGTTGGTCCATATTGTACATATGCAACATGTCCTCCAAGATTTATTTTGTTCATTCTGTCTTCCCATCTGTCTCTAGGTGATACGTGATACTAAATTTAAGTTGGGTTCCCAAGGCCTCTTGGAAACTAGTCCAAAATCATCCAGTAAACATCGATCCTCGATCAGATATAATCCTCTTAGGCACACCATGCAGCCTCACAATCTCGCTGATGAAAACTCTAGCTATGTCAGGTGCCTAATATGTCATACACATAAGAATAAAATGATCACTCTTCATCAAAGTGTTAACTACCACAAAAATTGAGTCGTGTCTCCTTGTTGTCAATGGAAATCCAACAATGAAATCCATCAAAATGACCTCCCATTTTGGTTCTGGAATAGCGTGTGGCTGTAGTAATCCTTCTAGATGTCTATGTTCACCCTTCACCTACTGACATTCTAGACATCTTGCCATGTAGTTGACTATGTCTTCCTTTATTCCTTTCTAGAAGAATAAGGGTTTAAGGTATTCCCTCATCTTCGTGACTCCTGGGTGAGACATGTACACTACTCTGTGAGCCTCATTTAGGATCAGACTTCTCAATTCATCATTGGGCGGTACATAAATTTGAATTTTAAATATCAATAATCTGTCATTTTTCATAGTAAATCCTTCAAATTTTGCTACATCATGGTGTTTTGTCCGATAAAATCCTTGACCTCTTTGTACCTGTCATCATCGCGCTATAAAGTTAGAATCGTTTCATGTAGATTTGTCTGAAGAGGAATCACCGAAAATATGCATGGTCTCTGACTCAACGCATCCGCAATCTATTCATTGTTCCCTCTATGTAAGTAATCTCGAAATCGTACTCTCTAAGCAATTCCAACCAACGTCATTGTCACACATTCAAGTCGCTTTGCGTAAAGATGTGTTGTAGTCCACAGTGGTCCATTTTTAGTTCAAATGTTTGTCCAATAAGGTAATGTATCCAAACTCTCAAGGAATATACAATGGCTAACAACTTCAAATCGTGTGTCACCTAGTTCTCCTCATGCCTTATAAACTTTCTCGAGATGAAAGAGATCACTCGACTGTCTTGCATAAAGACTCTACCTAAGCCTTCCTTGGATGCATCAGTGCATACCAAGAAGTCCTCGTCCATGTCAGGGACCTTCAATATAGATGTCATTGTCAACATCTCCTTGAGCCTCCGAAATGCCTCTATGCATTTCTCGATCCAAACAAACTTCTTGTTCTTATTCTTCAATTCTGTAATTGGATTTTCTATATTTGAGAAACCCTCAATGAACCGTCGATAGTATCCCACTAAACCCATGAAGCTACACACTTCTGGGACATTCGTGAGTGCATACCATTCCATAATAGCCTCGACCTTTGCTAGATCCAGAGTGATACCTTCGTTGGAGATGACATTCCCTAAGTAGTGAATCCTCAATTGATAAAACGAGCATTTAGACAAATTCCCATACAATTTATTCTCTCACAAACACTATAGTACCAAGCACAAGTTTTCTTCATGCTCCTTCATCATCTGAGAGTAAATCAAAATATCATCCATGAATACTTGGACAAACTTGTCCAAGTAGTCAGGGAACACCCCATTCATCAAACTCATAAATACCCATGGGGAGTTCATCAATCCAAATGGTAAAAAATTAAATTCATAATGTCCAAACCTCGTCTTAAAGTCGCTCTTAGGGATGTCGTCCTCCTTGATTTGTAACTGGTGATACCCTGATCTCAAGTCGATCTTTGAAAACAATGTCGCGTATTTCATCTCATCAAATAGATCATCAATCCTTGGCAACATATACTAATTCTTAATTGTTGCCTTATTCAATTAACAGTAGTCAATGCAGAGTCTCCACAACCCATCATTCTTTCGTATGAAAATAACAAGCGCACCCCACAATGACACAGTTGGACATATAAGTCCTAGGTCCAGCAACTCCTTCGGTTTCATTTTCAACTCCTGTAACTTTGGGGTTGACATCCGATAGGGTGTTCATGCTATCGGTCCAGTCCCCAGTTTTAGGTCTATGGTAAATTTCAACTCCCTCTCCGGTGCCATCCCTGGTAACTCCTATGGGAAGAAGTCCATGAACTCTCTCACCACCGGAAGGTATTCTATACCTTTTGCTACTCCCTTCTCGTTTAATGCAAGGATCATATAAATCTTACATCCATTGCACATGCTCTTCCATAGCTACAAGGAAGAGATGAACCTCAGGGAAACTCCCTGGTTCTAACCTACAATCATGCGTCTTTTTCCTTCATCATTGACCAATCTTAACCATTTTATCTTACTATTGAGTATTGCCTCATGCGATTCCAACTATTCCATACTGATCATGACATCATAATATCCTGAGATCATGATGTACAGGTTGGTCCTAGTGACAAACACTCCCAGGTTAAGGCTACAACATATAACCTTCCCACCAACCTTCTGTTTGGATCCAGAAGCCATTTCTACAAAGATAAACTCGTCCTGTTCAACTTTCTTTACCTTAATTATTTTTAGAGTTTCCCTAGAAATGAAACTCTCTTTAGCACCTAGATCTATCAAAATACTAAGGGTCTAGTCAGCGATGGTACCTGATATCTTGAGCCAAAATGACTGGTGCTCTACCTGGTGGTTATTCACCACTGCATGAATCTAATGGGCCTTGCCCAAATATCCCACGGTAGTGGGTCTAACTGATCTAGATTCTCTAGTCCTCTCCACTGGGTAGTCACACTGGTAATGTGGCTCCCCACATGTCCAACACCCTTTCTTTGGTCCAGTACTCCTGGTACCCGAAGTAGAAGCCAATGGCCCACCGGACTGGAACCCTGGTTTTTTCTACTGAACACGACTAAATTGTTGTTGTTGCGGTCGACGTTGTTGTTGGTGTTGTGATCCTCGGTAAGGGGTTCACTGCTAAGGCACTAGTCCCTGAGGTGTATTGAATGTGGATCCTCTCTGGAAGCCACAATATCATGGCGAATGCCTAGCTAGTGTCTGATGTTGTTGTGCACCAAATGACACATGTCCTACTTGTATCACCAGAGTCCTTCTCTGAACCCCACTGATAATCTCCTCCTCTGCTATGAGGGCCTTATGAATGACATCATGCAAGGTTTGAGGCATCAAAATCCTAACCTTTGCACAAATGCTGACATTAAGGCCAAACACGAACCTATTGACCTTAAGTTTCTTGGTATTCTAGTGTGGAGCATACTGAAGCAAATCCATAAAATGTGCCTCATATTCGGGCATCGTACGACCTCCTTGTCTCAAGACGTTAAACTCATTGAGTTGATGTTCAATGAATTCCTCTGATAGATACCTCTCTTGAAACCATTCCTTGAAAATTTCCCATGACACATCTTCGACGACCATGTTCAATTATGGCAGGAGCATCTTCCACCATAGAAGAGCTCTCCCCTTTAGTTGAAAGATCTCCATGAAGATCTTCATGGTGGAGTTATAGTCGTGAAGTGCAAAGAACATAGCCATATTCTCCAACCATGCCTCAGTGGCTACGCCATATGGGGCACCAAAGAACTCGAGAAATTTGACCTTATCGAGTTCGTGGTGAATTCTAATATTACCGACTAGAGTGCATGGTGTAACCTCAAGGGGTGTCGGTGCCTTGGCCTCATCTCTAACCAAACGGTTGATCAGTGCCTCATAAATCCATTGAAAATACCTCATCATCCCACCCACATCACCCACAACGATTTTTTTCTACCCGACAACATATTATTCTCCCTAGGGGTTAGAAACCTCAGGCATGGATGCTATTGGGGGTGTCATGCCTCCTCCCCTAGAACCCTGTCATTTTCCTTCGCGACGTCCTCTTACCATGATTACATGCACAAATACAAGTCAACTTAATTATCAACATTATAATCAATTATCAATCAACAGAAACCGTAGTGATCCCAAGTCGTGGGTCAAACCCTCTCTGATACCATATGTAAGAACCCTGTCGTTAAGACTACATGCGACACAAGCAAATTTTTTTTTTTTAAGCAAGACAGCAATCAACGACAAGAATAAAAAAACACAACTTGATAATGAACATAACTTACACATTTAGGCAACATACAACAATGACCCAACACACTAGCACATCATGCTACTAGACGAAAGAAGCGATAATCAATAGATAGATAAAGACAACTACCCTCCCAACATAAGAAAGAAAACTCCTACAAGTTAAATGACAACATCAACAACCTGACACATTGGCTTTGATGACCAGTAACTAGAAACCTCTATAGTGTGTAAAACCAAATGCATTAAGGTGTTACATAACCAAGTACCAACATCAATTACAATGAACCAAATGCCCACATCGGGAAGCGCAAGACTCCGTCCAGGTTATCATTTACATCTATCCATCAGGGTGTGCAATGATCCCCTCATCAGGAATCAGGCCATCACAAAGTGATAGGCGTGATAGTAACCATGGCACAAAATAACATACCCATAACTTTAACCCAAGCTAAATCCAATGCACTAGGAGACCGAATTAACTGTCAAAATACATGAAGACTACCCAAGCACCCAATCGCAAGTCAACAAGACATAAGGGAAAACTTACGACTAAAAAATCATACATCACAATAAATTCCAAAACAATCCTACATCAACATGATTAGTGGTGCCAAGGAATCTAATCTTTAACTATCATACCTCGCATTAATTCCCTAAATCCACATGCGTCTTACATTCCTTAAACTGATCTTTCTTTACCATTTATGGAATAACTAGTTTTTTTTTTCTTGCATTAAACAATGAACTACTATATGCACTTAACATAATCAAGATACATTGTCAACAAATATACGTTGTCTATTAATATAAGTGAACTACTTAACATAATATAAGTGAACTACTATATCTAACAATGATAGCACTATCCCATAATAATATTCAGTCCATTAATATTCGTTGTGTTAAATACATTTCAAATGGAAATTAAAAACTCTACTAAATTAATCTATGCCAACAATATCGTCATGTAATAATTCATTTCAAATGGAAATTAAAAACTCTACACAATTAATATATTTCAGTAATATCGCCATCTAGATTCATTGTGTTTCAATGTTACTCATCCATCAATTCGTTGTGTTACTCAGCCATAAATAAATTCGTTGTGTGAATACTGGGTAATTCACCCATAATTCATGGTGTAAAAAGGGTTGTTCACTAAAAAGGAGTTAACAAATAAATCACTTTCTATTTATTCTATCACTCAATAAAATCGTTGTCATATACAAAATAAAATCACTATCATACAAATAGAATCGTTGTCTATACAAAATAGAATCGTTGTCATACAAAATATAGTCGTTGTCTATTTTAATTCTCTATATATTCGTTGTCTATACAAAATGGAATCGTTGATAGAATCATTGTCTATACAAAATATTTATGTCCATTAATACTCATTGTCAACAAAATCAATACCATTGTCCAATAATGAATCTATGTCTAACCATTACATAGTCACCAAAAACGCAACCATTACACAAGTAAAAACACGACCATTACACCAGTAAAAATGCAGCCATTACACAAGTAAAAACACAACCATTACATAGTAAAAACGTAACCATTACACCAGTAAAAGCGCAACCATTACACCAGTAAAAGGGCAACCATTACATAAAAACGCAACCATTACATAGTAAAAATGCAACCATTACACCAGTAAAAATGCAGCCATTACACTAGTAAAAATGCAACCACTATACAAGTAAAAACACAACCATTACAAAGTGAAAACACAATCGCATATGGTCATAAAACGCAGTGATTTCTGGAAAAAATGATTTTGGCAAAAATGAATATGGGAAAAATGATTTCTTCATAGATAAATCCTTCAAGGATTAATCATTCAATGCAAAGTTTAAACATTCCAAAGAAACGCAGAGTTGATCATTCAAGAAAAAGAAGAGGCAGTCATTCAATAGAAATGCATAGATAAGAATTCAAGGAAATGCAGAGGTAATCATTCAGAAGGAAATGAAAAGATAATTTGACAAGGAAACGTAGAGGTAATCATTCAAAAGAAGGCACCAAGACTAATCATTCATCAATGAATCAATCAAACACAGAGATACTCATTCACAAGGAGGGCGCAAGGATTATAGATTAATCATAAAATAAAACTGCAAAGATAAGTAAGGGATAGATAGTTGGGTGAAATTTATCCTTCACTTATTATCCATGCACAGGAAAGTAGGGCATTTGAATCTATAATTCTTTAAACATCGGAGTGACGACCGTCGATTCAACTCCTGGACGACTACTCAAGCACGGACTAATAACTTAAGGGATAAGGGACCGAGGATAAAAAACAATATGCATCCAGATATACTCTGTGGAGAAACAATAATGAAATAAAAGCGCAATCGAGGAATAAAGAAAACACAGGCAGGAGATACAAGAATGCAGACAAGGTTTTGAGTCGGGGGCTCATTCTAGCCACTCACAAGGAAGCAGTAAATCATAAATAAAAGATACAGTGTATAGCAAGGGTTCTTACAGAATAAATCAAGTGACAAGGGGGGTTACAATTACCGTAGGAATGCATGTGAAAGAAATATCATGGAAAATAAATATTCAACCGAGTACAGAAAAATAAACATGTGTAATTTAAATTTCATTCCAAGTAGCAACTTTAACAGGCATAACTTAGCCAAATGTGAATGCTCCAAATTCATTGTCTTGTGGGCGCTCAGTCCAACTCCCGCTTTCCAACCGATGTGACCTCACCGGTACCTCCTAGTCAAAGCTAGAGGTACTCCTCTTCCCCTTGAGTCCCCTAATCCACAAAGGGGACACACACACAATAACAAAGAATGCTAGCACCCATCTCACCTAGCAAGGTTGATCTACCACTCCTTAGTCGAGCTGGGTATCCCAATTCCTGCAAGAGAAAGTTCAGTCAAGATAAAATTTCAGCAGTGCAATGTTACACAAAATTATGAAATCCATACTCCTCCTCCTCCATCCTTTTTATAGAGTTTTTAAGTAATTAGTTTCCCAAATTCTCATTAAATTCCTTTTTCATTTATTTAATTAGAAAAAACCTCCCTCGTACACATGTCATCCATCCTCTAGTTGCACCA
This sequence comes from Picea glauca, assembly GCA_000966675.3. Lineage (NCBI taxonomy): Eukaryota > Viridiplantae > Streptophyta > Pinopsida > Pinales > Pinaceae > Picea > Picea glauca. The sequence continues at coordinate 822,398 of JZKD02S1673800.1, forward strand.
GAAAATTAATTTAATTAATTAATTAAATATTCCTATTTCCCTCATCCACCTAAGAGAATTCCTAAAAATGCTCCTCAGTGTCCAAAAATTCCATTACACTTCTTAAATGACTTACGGCTTACTAAATTCCTAGCTGAGTTCATAATTAGAAAGTTCCAAAGGAAAGATTCTTTACTAAGTTAGACATTCAATTTTTTCTTTATGTTTCCCATTTTCTTTAAGTTCCCCTTTTTCTTTAAGTTTCCTATTTCTTTTAAGTTCCCCCTCCTTTTTCTTTTTTAACTAAAAAAATCAATTTAGCAAGTGTAGATAAAACAACCATTTACCCTCTTTTCTTTTTAACCAAAAATTAATTTAGCAAATGTAGAAAAAAACAACCATTACCCTCTTTTCCTTTTAACCAAAAATTAATTTAGCAAATGTAGATAAAAAAAAGTATTACCCCCTTTTTTAAAAATTTAATCCTCCATGATCTATATATATATATATATATATATATATATATATATATATATATAGTTTGAATTTATTACCCTCCCTCCCCCTTCTTGTTACATGTTTATTTATTATTATTATTATTTACCACATGTTCTACTTAAACCTAGGTTTTAATTTCACTAGGTTGGGAGAGATTTTTTTTATTAGGAAATTTTTTTTTTAAACCTTACTTATCACATCGTTCATTTTAAGGCTAGCTAGTTTTATTCACTTACCAATTAAAATCGTGATGTGCCCTTCAGAATGCACTAGATGCTCCAAGGGTGCCACTAGACTCTTTATGTTTTCCTTTTGCGACATGCACTTCAGGATGCACTACGTGCTCCAAGGGTGCCACTCGCCTCTTTCTTTTTTCCTTGAATGACATGCCCTTCAATACACACTACGTGCTCTAAGGGTGCCACTCGCCTATTGACTGAATTTGGTAGACGTCAAACCCCTGGAGTTAATACTCCGCCAGGTGATCTTATGGGAGACTAAGGGCCTCCAAGGAATAAGGCCCCTTCCTTATTTCGTACCTCTTAGAATCATCGTGAGCGACTGTCACATTCTTCCCTCATAACATCGTGGTTCTTCTAAAACTAGGTAATTGTTAACCTAAAGCTCGAGCCATGACAAGAGTGCTAGTAGGCTTTGGCAGGGTTGCTGCCACACCTCTCCCTCAAAGTCTTTGGTTGTCATGCGTGACCCCTCTACTCCACATGTGAGTCTAATCGGCAAGCTATCGTCAGCCTACATCTATCAACGAATCATGTCAACAATAATAATCAATCATCATACCATATAATCATATGTACATATGTCACATCAACAATATTCAAACCCCAATAGTCCACCCCCTGGCTTGATCCAGAGTCCAAGGGGTTTCATGGATGCCTCTGCATCCTCAACGTCCAAAGTCCTGCACACTCAAGAGAACCCAGTCAATAGCACATGTCTATGTAAATATAACGAAATAACATATCATCAATCCATAGTATCCCATCATCGTAATCAAAACGACCAATAGTATAATAACTCGGATCACTTGCACACAAGTGTCCTCAAAAAATATGTCCGCTCAGTGCACATGAGAGTGGGATGTTACAATATTTCATTACCAATCTAGAAATAAAATAAAACGCTGAATCTAATTATGGCACTTTTCACAACTCAACACCAGTGAAACAAAATTATTCGTTAATTGAAACTCTAATCATGGAATTTTTCACAACTCAACACTAGTGAAACAAAACTATTTGTTAATTGAAAGGCCAGAATTACCATGGTAGCCTTACTATAGGTTAATTGACACCCATAATTACAATGGAAGCCTTAATTAAAATGGAAGAATTAATTGAAACTCAACACCAATGAAAAAAAAGTATTCGTTAATTAATTGAAATTCCAATAGTAACTTTCACATCCACGCAACCCACCCACTAATATGAAAGCATTAATTGAAACTCAAAACCAGTGAAGCCAAATCATTCATTAATTGACACACCCACAACAACTTTACATCCACACAACCCACCCACTAATAGTGAAAAAAACATTAATAGTGAAAAAAGAAGGGGAAGCAGACAAAGTAAAAAATAAAATAAAAACCATATAAGCTTCACATCCATGCCACCCATGCACCTACTATTATAAACCTAATTTGCACCCAGCCTACATACCTGGCCTCTGGCCCTACTAGTTTCCAATTTCTTGAGCCAAGCTCTTTTAAAAAGCCCTCTTTTTTTAGCCACATGCGCCCTGGCCTTCTACATCCCATGTATGCACACATCCATACGCTTGCAGGCCTTCTACAGCCTGCGTATACTGACAAAAGCACAAAATATGGAAAGTTGCAGACGGGAAACAGAGTTTTGGGAAATTGCTAAAACTAATTGACTGCCTATGGTCATTCATTCAACCAGATAACTACCTATAAAACAAGGGGTAGGGGTCCCATTAAAAAAAGAAGAAGAGTATAGAAACTCTGCCCAAATTTATCCTCCCTTTGCTCCAATTTCCTGCAATTGTATTATGATGTTGAGTAGTTGGTGCATTGTGAAGAGGAGCCCAGGACCAGGTTCGAGGAGCAGTGTCAACCACATATTGTAAAGTTTACTCTTGTGAAGATTAATACAAAAATGAATACTTTTTTCGTCCCACCATATCATGTGATCAAATTGTGTATTTATTTTACGATATTGTCACATCTAACCCAGCAATTAATATATGAAATGCATGCTTGCAGCTCTCTATTTGTTCATGTGTGAATGCAGGTCAGCTTTCGCAGGAAGCTTGCAGTCAAGGAGTGAGTGAAAGCAAAGGGATCGACATCAAACGAATGATTCAAGGAAGATTTACCTAATCTTGTTTGCACCTTTGTATTGCATGAATGTGGGGTTTTGTGTTGGGAGAATAGGAAAAATTAGAGGCCTTTAAATGGTCATTTTTTCCATGCATGATTAGAGGCCTTAAATGCTAAGTATTTAAGCGGGATTTCCCACTCACATCAGAACTGGTGACCATACTGGCAAGTCTCTAGGGTTCTTTGGGGATTTTTTATTGGGTATTTTTTATTGGTTTTACTGCCTTTTTTGAGTTTCTGTAAGAAGTCTGAGTGTTCAGAGGTTCTAGTTCTCAATACCAGTCTTCCCTGCTCTGCTTACCAAACTATTTCTTTTTTGTTTTTGAGAGTCTTAAGTGGCATATGTGCCCCATAGTGGGACAGAACGCGTATGCACATGCCCTGCCTTTAGTCAACCCATGTATGTACACCTGTTGATGAAGTGCTCGTTGTGTGTCTGAAAACCTAGGAAATCCTTCTCAAAAAGAGGTAGTCATCCTCTCCCCTGCAGAAGTGATCAAAGTGATGCTTCTCAGGGATCTTCTGGGTCCTTCTAGGTCTTTGATTGAACAGTCCATAGTCAGGTAAAAACCTCAGGATTAGCTTTGTTTCTCTATATTTTTCTTGTCTCTTCTTTGTCAAAGTAAGTTTTTTCACCTTTAAGGGGTTCTGGTTTTCAATACCAGTACTCCCTGCCTGAGCTTAGCTGCTTGTCTTTATTTTTTGAGGAAAAACCGAGGCACACACAGCCTGTAGTAGGCTTGAATGCATGCATACGTGCCCTATCCTTGGACAGCCCGCGTGCATATGCTAATTGTTGAAGTGACAGTCACGTGTCTATCTAGAATGTTTTTTGAAGAGGCAATCATCCTCTTTCCTTTCAAGAGTCATTTTTTCAGGGATTTTCTTGTCTGATTATAGTCTCTGTCATAGTAGTTTTAGCCTAGGTTGGACTCTAGCATAAATTTCTTTTTCATTAAAAGATTTCTTCTGTTTTTATCTTTTTTAACTTATTTTTAGCTTGAAATTTTAAGAAAAATGAGTTGCATTTTGAAAAAGGGGGGGGGCATGAATAGTGCATTCATCAGTTTCTTTTAGAATATTTTGTTATTTATGCTTTGATTGGAAGAAAATATATAAAAAAAAACTTAGTTTGTTAGATATATTTCTTTCCTGGCATTTTCTTTGCATTGTTATTTGAAAAAGAAAAAGAAATTAACATAGCGTTGTGTTTTCTTCTAATTTTAAAAGGATTTCAAAAAGAAAAAAATAAGAAATATAATCATTCTTTGCCAATTCATATAAGTTTCATCATTTTTTCACAAGAGTCTTAACAACATCAGTTGCACTACCATACCATTTTTGAGTAAATCAAGCTAGTAAAAAGAACACTAATTAAAATTTACTAGACTTTATGTTTGTAGGGTCCATCAACTAGATTAGGCTAGAGCCTTGATTTAGGGTGGAGAGGAAACTCTTCAAGGCTATAAAACAAACATACGAGTCTGTGCTAAGGAGTGTAGAAGTTCATTAACGTGGAAATTATCCTAGACCCCCCTCTAACACAGGGGATAAACACGAGGTTGCGTGCGGAAAGGTAGCGGAGATAACCACTCCAAAGCTGGACCAAGCATAGTGGGGAACGCATATAGAGGACTTGTCTTGGGATTCCGTCGTTATCACTTGACACAGAGCTTCTTGGGTCTCAAATCCATTTGATTTCCTCAGTTTTATTCCAGAACACTTTCTCTCGATACTCTGGATAGGTTTTGGGCTTGATACCCTACTCATTGCGGTCCACCCGGCTGTCGACTGTACCCGCCTGGTGATTGTTCACGAGCTGGCAACTTAGTTGACTTTATTTTAGGGACTTACACAGGTGACAGTGGGGGTATACCATAGTACCTAGGGAAGAAATCGGGCCACGCTTTGCAAAGTATAACCAGAGGGTGCTTCTGTATTCGAGTTTCACTTGCACCGGTAAGTTTGTCTAGTGTGGGTTGGTGTAACTGTTCTTCCAACTAGTTAGTCGTTTGCTTGATTTTCCTTTAGGAGTTTTTCTAGTGTGTGCTCTGTGCTCCCTAGTTTTCCAAAGTCAGTTAGTCAGTCATGGCTTTGGGTCTTTGACCCAAGGTGGTAGATTGACCACTCCACCGGTCGTGAGAAATTTTTCGGTCTTGCACTTAGAAACGTGGAGCTGCCTCTTTATAGGTGTTTTTTTGATAACACTGATTTGCCAGAGTCAATGTGTGAGAATTTTACAGACTTGAACGATCCTGCAATGGGAGAACCTGTGCATAATATCTTCATGGCTAAATTTCCTGGCGATACCAACCAAGGAGTCCCTTCACAAGGGGATTCTTGTGTTTTTCCCTTCTTCGGAAACGTTGGTGTCCCTTTGATGGCCACTTTGTACATTCCTGGGTTGAATGTGGGACTACCGATTTGGTTGGGTACCATTCCAAATGTCCCGAATTCTCTTGATGCTTCTTAGTTAAGCACCTTAAGTCATGGGCACCCTGTTGATGTTTCTTCATCAACAAAGTCTTCTCCTCCTCCTTCTCCTGCCTCTGGTGAAAGTACAATTACTAGTAATCGGAAGTCTAAACGAAATAGAAAGAGGAAGAATAGGAAGAAGAAATCACCAAAATCTGCGAGTCATGTTGGAGATCGATCGACAACCTTTGAAAGTCATGTTGAAGACCAACAACCAACCTCTGCAAGTTATGTTGTGGGCACACACCCACCCTCTACAAGTCATGCTTGGGGAAAAAGTCCAGTCATTGCTAGTCATACTGGTAATAGGTCTGTAGCCTTTGCAAGTCATGTTATCAACCCATCACTAACCTCTGCGAGTCATGTTGGAGATGTGCAACCAACCACTGCTAGTCATCCTGGGGGCATTGATTCTGTTGAAAATCCTAGACGGATAGGACGTAAACCTAAGTTCCCTTGCAAGCTTTGCAAGAGATATCACCTTACTAATATATGCCCTGGCATTCCATAGGTACAAAGATTGTGGTCCCTGTCTGCAAGCTCTTCTGATTCTTAGTCTTCTCAGGTTTCCTCACAGTCTATTCAACCTTTGGTTGAGAAAGTGGTCACGTTGATGCAGTTATCGTTTGATCCAAATCCTCTTTTGAGAGGTGAGGTGCCTTTAGACCTTGTAGTCTCTCAGCCTATTTAGCCATTGGTTGAGAAAGTGGTCATGCCGATGCAATCATCGGCTGATCCCACTCCTCTTTTGAGGGGTGAGGTGATTTTAGACCTTGTAGTCTCTCAACCTATTCAGCCATTGGTTGATAAAGTGGGCATGTTGATGCAGTCATCGGTTGATCCCACTCCTCTTTTGGGGGGTGAGGTGCCTTTAGACCATGTAGTCTCGCAACCTATTCAGTCATTGGTTGTGAAAGTGGTCATGTCGATGTAGTCATCGGATTATCCCACTCTTCTTTTGGGCAGTGACGTGTCTACCAACTATGTTTTTAGCATTTCCAGTTCAGTACTTTCAGAACAAGGGGGCATTCCGCTCGTTCTGAGCACACCCCCTCCAAGCCCTAGGATGGTTTCCTTTGATTGGAATGATCTTGTTGAGCCATATCTTCATTCTTCTGCACATTTTCAAATAAGGGTTGAAGTTAGTTCAATTTTTTTTTATCAATGTATTATGGATGAAGGAGCCTCCGCAAGTATTTTATCCTCCTCAGTTTGGAAAGTCTTGGGATATCCCAAGCTTGTGTCTACTGCACATGAGATGTTGGATTTTGACAGACGTCCTAGTGATTGTTTAGGGTTTCTTCCTCAGTTTCCTATCTCATTAGGTGGGAAAACTATCCTTGTTGATGTTATAGTGGTGCAAGGCCCGTTAGATTTCAATATCCTTCTCGGGCGTGATTATGTATATGCTATGAATTTTGTGGTGTCTACATTCTTCTAGGTGATGCATTTCCCTCACAATGGAAGCCTTGTCACTATTTACCAGTTGGCACCTAATAATCACCATCCTAATTCAGTGTTATTTCAGACTACCCCTTTACATGTTCCTATTGTTCGTGTAGACTCGAACCCATCACGTGTTAATTATGTAGCATATTATCCTTGATGTTCAGTTTCTTCTGAGCAGGAACCTATGCAATCATGTTTGCCTTCCCGAGAGTTGTTCTCAGCAATTGATTCATTGGTTTATCCAATGGGGGCTTGGGAGCCATTGATTCCCCCTCTTGGTACAAGTGATTTTGAGACTCCTTCTGAATCAGATCTCGTTGTTTGTAGATCCTCAAGATCTCGTACTTGTGATTCTTCACTGATAGACTTTGCTAGTCCTGGCCAGAACCTCCATCGTCAAATGGAATATGTTCAGTTTAGTTCACCCTTTGGAACTATCAACCCTCATTTGTGTGATTTCTCAGATTTTTAATTTCCTTCAGATGAGGCTATCCTTGAAGCCATGACTACGATTTATATACCGTGGGAGGACTTACACTGTAGTTTGTGTTTTCTTCCCTCTTGGGACACTTTCCAAGTTGACTATCGAAGAGACTCTTGGTTTGAGCCTAGAAGTGGGATCTACCTGAACCAGTTTCATACATGAGTCATAGCCTCCAACGGGTCTTCGTTTAAGCCATTTTCAGACCCTCTAAATATGAAAATATTGTCGAGCAATATTGTTGTCTTTCAATCTCGTTAAACTGAAATTTGAAGGCAGGTCTATCTGGCAGTAGTTTACCCCTTTTTTGGTTCGGATGGTCAATTGTACGAACAAAGGTATACTCTAGGAACTTCGGTTCCCTAGAAGAGTATTCTCAGGTATAATTTTAACCCTTCTTCGGGCCTGAGGGACTAAATTTACGAAAAAGGAACCCCCACGGAGTCCATAGTTAAGATCCTTTCAGACTCCCTAAAATTGAAAAGATCGTCGAGTCACCTTGTTTCTTCACACTCGTTAAAATGGCCAAGAAGAACAACCTTTACGGAGTCCATAGTTAAGCTCTTTTTAGACTCCCTAAAAATGAAAAGATAGTTGAATGATCTTGTCTTTGTCACACTCGTTAAAATGATTTTGAATAGTCATCTTTTCGATGCTAGTTTACTCCTTTTTCAAATCGACTAGACTATTTTCGAAAAAGGTACCCCAGAGGAGTCTTCTTTTATACTTCTTCAGACTCTCTAAAAATGAAAAACCAACCGAGCTTACCTTCTCTGGGCTCGTTAAACTTACATCGAAGGACGTTACCATTGTGTGTCTTATTAAATCATGTTTTCATACTTGCGTTTTTGGCCTAATGTCGACTCCATGTTTCTCTCAATTGAACCATCTAAAGCATGCCTTATACGCAAGCCCTATAGCACTTTGCCTCTGTGTCTTGACACCTTTGGCCCATGGAGAATTTTTCCGAGTGTCTTTTTCCTGCATATGTCCCTCTTCCCTAAGCATCCCTATGTTCCATGCGCTTGGAACTAGTATATTTGTGATGCTCGATTTTCCTTAGTAACGTAAAATTCTTTTATTCGTTTTTCAAATCTTTTCAAAAATATTGAAAAAAGACAAAAAAAAAAAAATCAAATATAGCCCAAAAAGAGGAAGGGGAAAGTATTTTTTTGTTTGTTGGAAACACAAGGAGTCACCCTTGGACAAATCACATCTTTTCATTTGTTCGTCAAAGATCTGGGATATAGTATGACCTTAGGAAGTTGTTCTCATAGAGTTGTGTCCTCCGTTTTGTTATTCTTCCGAACATATGGAGAGTTGGTGTTGCCTCCTACATCGTCAACTTATGTCAATATCATGTTGTTTGAGTCTCATAATTTGTCGTGCTACTGTCCAAGGAAATTTTTTACCAAGCTCGAGTCGACCTTTCTGCAGTTTGTCTCTTGTCCTCATGCCTGGCCATCCTAAAACACCAATCAAAATCCTTGATCAAAATCAATGAAGTTCTCTTCCTGATCACCGAGATCCTCTTGTCTATTCACGACAAGTTGTCGAAGACCTATGGGTAATGAAGTTGTACACTCACATTACACTCTTACTCGAGTTTTGAAGATCTTGAAGTTGTTGCTCGAGCTCTGAAAACATCATCTCTAGCCATTAGACGACACTTAGCTTCTTGAAGATGGATACTATACATGTATATATTTTGATTTTGAGATGTAGATCCATTGTGTATTACTCGTAGCTACACTTTATATAGTTATATGACATGGATCTGTAGTGTATTTGATTGGCAGCCATGATTTTAGTTTTTATCCCGAGTATGGGTATGCCTGCCTCGGTGAGACAAATTGTTATTTTTCAAATGGAAACTCCCGAATACTGGTCCCTAGGCTCACTCACTTGGCATGTTGATAAATATTGGTAAAGTATTTCAGCCATCAGATGCTCTTCTGACCTCACACTTTAGGGGGCATCTATTATAAACCTAATTTGCACCCAGCTTGCATACTTCGCCTCTGGCCCTACTAGTTGCCAATCTCTTGAACCAAGCCATTCTAAAAATCCCTTTTTTTTAGACACACGCGCCCTAGCCTTCTATAGCCCACGTATGCACACATCCATATGCTTGTAGGCCTTCTACAACCCGTGTATACTGACAAAAGCACGAAAAATGGAAATTTTCAGATGGGAAACAGAGTTTCGGGGAATTTCTAAAACTGTTTGACTACCTATGGCCAATCATTCAACTGGATAACTACCTATAAAAGAAGGGGTAGGGGTCCCATTAAAAAAATAAGAAGAATAGTATAGAAACTCTACTCAAATTTATCCCCCTTTTGCTCCAATTTCCTGCAATTGTATTGTGAGGTTGAGCAGTTGGTGCATTGTGAAGAGGAGCCCAGGACCAAGTTCGAGGAGAAGTGTCGGCCACAAATTGTAAAGTTTACTCCTGTGAAGATTAATACAAAAAGGAATACTTTTTTTGTCCCACCATATCATGTGTTCAAATTGTGTATTTATTTTATGATATTGTCACATCTAACCCAACAATTAGTATATGAAAATGCATGTATGCAGCTCTCTGTTTGTCCATGTGTGAATGCAAGTTAGCTTTGGGAGGAGGCTTGCAGTCAAGGAGCGAGTGAAAGCAAAGGGATCGACATCAAACGAAGGATTCAAAGGTAGATTTACCTAATCTTGTTTGCACCTTTGTATTGCATGAATGTGGGGTTTTGTGTTGGGAGAATAGGAAAAAGTATAGGCCTTTAAATGGTCATTTTTTGCATGCATGATTAGAGCCCTTAATGCTAAGTCCGTAAGCGGGATTTCCCACTCACATCACCTACTCACAGTAAAAAAGAAGAAGCCAACAACACTTAAAAAACATTAAAGCTGACCATGCATGGAAAAATAATTGAGTAAATAAATTGGGCATTCATATCATTATTATACTAATTAAATTAATCATTATTTTTATGAACAACTACATATTTTGTCATACAAGAAAATTAATGTTTAAAATCACAACTTCCATTTATTATGACAACCAAAAATATTCCAAACATATGAAATCTTGTCTGTAAAAGAAAAAAACTCATTTGTAATTAAAAAAGAAATGTACGTTCTGAAAAACTCATCTTGCATATAAAAAAGAAATGTATGTTCTCAAAAGTATTAAAAAATTATTATGCCGAAAGGCGTACACCTATTGACAATGGGCACACTTAATGATATTTTAACCTTATTTAACCTTAAACCCTAATCTGATGGCTATGCATTGAAGATGATGGCATATTCTTAGTCGTCCTCCAAAATCAACGGGTCAGATTTATTATTCATAACTTTCTTGCATTTATCAAGACATTCGTTAACATGTTTACTTTTTAACATTTACCTAATCACATTAAAAAATTATTGTAAGGACATGTAAATGCCACATTTAAATGATTAAGTAGGATTAAACTATGCAACCAAATGTTTCATATTACCACAGACATTATCACATACATTTTATATTGTTTTATATTGGAAGCACGGGTTTTTAGCCAATACCTTTCGGCGTTCTCAGTTGCGAGTTAGCGACTATACTAGTTTACACATTTCAAAACATATCTATTATGATGTGTTTCTCTTCAAAGAAGAGAATACAAACCATAATCAATTAAAAAGTAGGTTTCATATAAAACTTTAAAAACCTAAGAAAATTGAAAAATGCATGAATATAAAATTTAACAACGATAAAAATAGAGAGGCTTCTTGATATGACAAAGGGTGGAGCTAAGTGGCACAAATAACTCTTTGAAGAGGATTGCGTTGTGGAAACATGGAGGTCCCATCCCATCAAGAGAAAGGGGAATGATTCTATAAGTTCCATATCTCTTCTTTTTTTTTACTATTTTCGTGAAATTTTAATTTTAGAGGGTTTTTAAGTGTAAAATATTAAATTATTCAAAGTAATTTATTACTCGCCTAATCATATTATTAAAAGTGGTTGATATTATGCTTCATTTTTTATCCTTTAAAAGTTAATTAATAATTACAATAGCTTAATATATTATCATTCTCTTTTTTATCTTTTAATAAATTCGTAGGTATTTATATAATTAATTTATTATATAAGGGAAAATAATAACAATCCTTTGCACTTGAAAATTATACTTTCAATTTGAATAAATTTATTAAAAATCATTATTTAAATGAACCTAACAATAATAAATTTATTAGTAAAAAATAATTAGGCATACACCTATTGGAAATGGTTAGAATTAATGGACTTTTAATGGTAGATAAGTTTTTAATAGACATGATTTCATATGCTCTGAATATTTTTCGTGGTCACAACAAAACAAATTAAAGGAAATCAAAGGATGTAATTTCAAATTTTTAGTAGTCACAACAAATCAAAGGATGTAATTTCAAGCACTAACTTCGTTGCTTGAAAAAATATATCCATTCATCATTAAAAGGGGTGATTAAAATGATTAGCATAACAATGGAGATTAAAATGTGTTTTGTGATTTTTTTTATTTTTTTTACAGGGCATCGTCCTTTTTTACGTGATGCCGATGCATTTTTAATATGCATAACCATGAAAATTACTGTTAATGGGTGTGTGCCTATCCGCGTGGTTGTGAAGTGCTAGGATCCGTGTGGGAATTTCAATTATCCAAGCATAATGTGGGTGTTTCAATTAACCACCAATATATCTCTTGGTGCCAAAACTTTAATGGTTTGACCTTGCAGGTTACATCAAGCTGAGGCCAAGAAGCAAGTGGAGTTGAATGTCATTGTGCATGTTCACTGGTTATCATCGATCCAAGGCTCAGAAGAAAATGAAGATGAACGTCATTATGCAAGAAGGTGGATGAGCCGCTTACAGGAGGAGGTCTGTTATATGCCTTGGAAACCTGATTATTTTTACTATTTTCTCCTTAGGAGTATGGTGACGGTTAGAGTTGTCACTATTTTGGCATATTGTTTGTTTGTTTTTTTGAGTGTTTCTTCTTACATATACAAACATTTATGTGTTTTGATAATTCTATCATTTATTTTTGAAAATTCTATTTTATTTTATAATTTTTGAAATCATGATAACTAAGGTAAGAGAATTATTAATATATAATAATATTTTTTTTTAATAAAAAGAGAAAAATGATAAATCCTATTAAATACAAAAATCCACATGGTGAGAGTCTACCAATTGTTCTGCCAAATTAGTGGAAACCAGTACATATGGCATAATGTGATGACACTGTAAAAAATGGCAATCCACCAAATGGAAACCAGGGAAGGTGGCAGATTCAAGTCTATGCACCATTGTGCTAAGAAAACATGATAGAGAGTAGACATAGATTGAAAATTAACAGTAAAACTGTAAAACATAGACATGAACATGATTGTAAAACTACTCTGTAGCAACGCAAGGAGCCAAGCTGAGAATGCTCGTGATAGACAAGAAAGTAAATTACCCATGTGCACTTGAGGTCGTGTCACTCGGATCACCATTGAGGGGGGCGTTCCTAGGCTGGAGCACGAATGGCCTGGCACAAGTTGGGCACCTCTGAGATGTTGGTGCATTTGAGTATGCCTCGTACAACATATCAATTCTCTTATGCATGAGGGTGTCTCTGTGAATTTGATCAACCATATGGCTTCTGAGCTAAAAAATGAGCGCTAACTGCTTCGAATGGAAGAAGGGTGGTGGTTCCTGGATGATATCCAGGAGTGTCAAGAGTGGTGGTGGAACCAATACTAGGCCACCCTCCACCTCCAAACCACATGCTATCGTAAATTCCTCGTGATTCGTTTCCCTCTCCTTCGTTTCCTCGAGTTTCCTTGTCGTCCCGAGCTCCTTCGTTGCCTCTACCTCACCCGAGTCTTTGATTTGAGTGGTATCCTCAGGGTCGAGGTGGAGGAATTCCTCCTCAATTATGCATGTAGTCTCTCTCGTGGCCTCTCGTGCATGCTGGATTGTTCCTAAATCATTTGAGTTTGTTGGGAATTGGCTGGGGGGCTGCCAATTATCTAGAACAGTGAAGAGGAGGGATTTCGAAGGGAACTGGATAGCTTCCTCTAGAATCACCTCCTCCACATATGCCATCGTTGGCGTTATGGATTTCTCCCTTAATTGAGTGCAGGATATGAACAAGGCTCGCTCCAGTCATTGCACCCTCCTTTTTCTATCTACAAAAATGTACCAGGTAGGGTCGCGGCACAGCCTGCCTCTTTCCCTCGGCATGGTGGAGCAAGGGAGGGTGCAAATGAGAAAGGTAAGAGTGATGGGAGACAACTGGTAGTTGCACCAGTGCTCACAGCATCCAGGCTAGTGGAACACTGAGGCGAAATGACTCCATCCTCCATTGCACAGGATGATAACATCGAGGTTCGACATGACCGTTGCACCAAAATTTCCCCATCCATTGCACCTCGTGACCGCCATTTTTCTCGTGCGAGGGAATCTCCCTTCACTGCCTAACGAGCAATAATGGCTTCCTTCCATTTAATGGTGAGGGGAAGGGAGCCGACCTTCCATATTAATGTATTGGGTCTAGGGCAGGCTACCTAGCCTCCCTACACTACGTGGCACCCCATCCAGGAAATATATAATAATATTTATCATAAAATTAATATTTTTTTTAAAACATGATAACAAGGCAAGATATTTATTAATATATAATAATATTTATCATAATCTTAATGCAATGGTACTTCATACATCACTGCACAATGCATCTCATTTTTTCTATACATCAAACTTGAAATAACCATTAATGGTGATGACTTGGCTCTAAACTAAGACACAATTGGTTGAACATGAACAAATGGATTTATTCTTCCCCATGTGTGCGATGCAAAAGGAAAAAAAAAAATCATGAAATCTATTGTGCAGACAAAATAAATCTTAAGAAGGAAAGTGAATGTTACTTTCATTAGGGAAATGCTACTTTCATTAGGGTTTACTTGCCTCAGATGATCATGGTATTGGTTGTGTTAGGTATGTAGGTGATGTTGGGGTTGAAGGTCTGGTTCGGTTTTCTCATCATGGGGATTTATTTTGGATGTAGTTGATCGCATATTGATGCAGGAGCATCATGCAAAGCCTAAAGCACATGACTAAGCCCAAGGAGCAGTTGGATGCGTGGAGGAACAAAGAGAGCACGTCTTCATAAAGACCCATTTGAATTTTGAAACAAAGTCATTAATGTAATAGTTAAGAGGAATGTACTCGCATTTATACTTTGGAGATTGTAAAAAGACCTGGGGAAATTCTCCCATATGTCGATTGTATTGAGGCATTTAAGCCATTTAATGAAAGTAGGTAGATATGAATGATAGATTAGACAGTTTTAAAGCATAGGAGGGAAAACGGATATAGACACCCTCATTCTTGTATCATTGTATCATTAACACATTAGCATAGAAGGGAAGAAGGAGAGAGTTGTAGAAGAGAGAGTTGTAGAAGAATCCATGTACAGGAGCTTTGAATTAATATATGAAGCTTGGAATTAGATTTCATGGTGTTATGATGTCTTTTGTTTATACATGTTGAATGGTATGCTCCTGGTTGTTTTATTCTCTCTGTTATGTATTTGCTTTAATACTGTGTGTATGTATGAATTTATGTTGAATGTTCGAAGTCTAAGAGAGAAAGAGAATGAGTTTCAATTGTTTCTCTTCCCAAGTGAGAGTTCCTGCAAGGAGTGCAGTGAAACTTCCGCAAGGTGTGCTTTGACAAGAGGTTCAAAGTTTATCTCTAGAAGCTCAGGAGGGATACCATTGTTCTCATTCCAACAGAAGTGCAAGTGAAGCACAGAAGCCATGCAAGGTGTGTGCAGTTTGGTTGAAAGCTTAGAACTTATCAACCAAGAGAAGAGTTGAAGGATTGTTGTTGCAGGGAGTGCAGAGAGTCAAGAAGATCGAATACTTAGAAGTATTTGAAGAAGTGTTGCAAGGAGTCTGTGCAGGAGTTCTTTCGAGGCTTGAAGTTGCCAGTGAAAGCTCAGGAGAGTTAACACTTTTGAAAACTTCAAAGGAGGATGGGGTTTGAAATACTTTGAAGGGAGATGAGGATCGAATTCATATAGCAGAAGTAAATTCAGAAGGAATAATCTTAGTTTGTTTCACAGAATTTGTCCAGAAGCAATGAGTGGTCGAAATTCTCCGTGGAGAATTCACGAAGTAGCGTGGACCGTAGGATCCAAGGGAGTTGCAGGGTGGTTAAAGGCAGGTGAACTCATCACTCTAGGATACAGAATCAACATAAACTGTTGATCATAGTTCGCACAAGCTGTCAGATCATTTCAGCATTTCAGGGATCTTGACGACAAGGAGTTGAGTGCAGTGGAACGAGAGTCCCGAAATCGTGGGTTGCAATAGAAAGTGACGTGGATTTTGGGATTTCGTCACTTCGGGTGTCGGGAAATGGAGGAGATAGTGCTTTGGGAGTGAGAGTTCTGAAACTGGAAGAGTGACAGGTGGCAGGAGTCTAAATCAAAGGTAGAAAGCCACAAAGGTTGAAAAGATAGGTGGTGCACTTGTCGCCAGGCGGAGTCAAGTTTCATTGACTATTTCAGGGTTTCATCGGTGGAAGAGCCAGAAATCTTGCATCCAGATTCGTGAAATCGAGAAGTCCAAAATTATGAATTGGTGGAAGGTTCCGTGAGAAGCCAGCCTTTGTTGAATACGTTTCAGTAAATCAGAATTTCGGGTTTCAGTAATAGAGGGCCAAGAAACTCGATAACAAGGATCATGAAATAGTGACACCCGAAGCCTCGGTTTAGAAAAGGGCATGCCACTATTGTGATCTAGGAGATTTGGGTTGGTGCCTTGTATTTGTTCATGACATGCTCAATCCATAAGGACCTCTGTATCGACTAGTTGGAGGTTCCGATAGGGATCTAGAAGAGCTACTTCGGCTCAAGGAGATTTGAACGATCCTGTGAGAAGATCTCAACCCGAGGGTTTGGGGGTCTGCGTCTAAGTGGTATCAGAGCTTAGAAAGATTTATTTTCTTTCTGTAGCAGAAAAAAGAGAAAATATTTGCAACCATGCCGCCAAGAAGGAGAGATAGGCCAATGCCTGATCCAGCAGTGGAAAGGGAAATGCGTGAACTACGTGCTAGGCTTGATGCCATGGAGACAACACAGAGGCACACAGTTAACAATGGGGATATCAGTGAAGCTGACAATGAAAATGAAGCTTGACATGGAGAAGAAGTTGTAGCCGAAGATGCAGTAGATGAACGCCTATTCAGGGTTGTTGCTAGGATAGGTGCTAGAGAAAAGATGGAAATTACCATGTATGAGGGAAACTTGGATGTTGAAGAGCTTATAGATTGGATTAGAGCTCTGGATAAATACTTCAACTATGATGATGTCGAGGAAGATAGAAAAGTCAAACATGTCGTCACTAGACTTAAAGGGCATGTAGCCTTATGGTGGGATGAACTGCAGGCTGACAAATGCTGCAAAGGCAAGCAGAAAATCAAAAGCTGGGATAGAATGGTTGCGAAGATGAAAGACAAATTCATACCCACGGATTATCAAATTACTCTATTTCGGAGGATGCAAAATTTGAGACAGAACATGATGTCAGTGAAGGAATACACTGAAGAATTCTATAAGATAAACATTAGAGCAGGTCATCGGGAAAGCGATGATGAAAAGGTTGTCAGGTACATGAATGGTCTGAGATATGACATCCAAGATGAGATGAGCATGATGATCATTTAGACTGTAGAAGATTCTTATCAAATGGCTCTGAAAGCTGAAGAGAAGCTAAGTCGAAAGCAAGGTCAAAGAGGTCTGGGCAAAAGTCTAGCCAGAAGCAAAAAAATTACCCAAGACAGAACTCAGAGACCTCAAAAAGAGGGAAAGAAACCTCAAACTCAGCATGAGAGAGGAGGAAGCTCACAGAGAGGGTCGTATGTTGATAGAAATACTTTTCCTCGAGCTAGAGTTAGAGGAAGAGGCTAAGGAGGTGAAGTGAAATGTTTTGTCTATGGGAAAAATGGACATAAATATTATGAGTGTCCAGACAAAAAGAAAGAAGGTGGTGAAACTCACATTGCTAAAGCACAAGGACGGAATGTTGAGGAAAAAGATGCTGAGGGCGGAAGATCCTTGATGATGAGGAAAGTTCTCTTGAAACCACAGAAGGAGGCAGAGAACCCAGCCCAAAGGAACAGTTTGTTTTGGAAAGATTTCAAGACCAAAGATAGGGTATGCAAGGTCATAGTGGACAGTGGTAGCACAGACAATCTCATTTCTAGAGAGATGGTAGAAAAGCTGGAGCCGGAGACTATCGTACATCCAATCCCATACATAGTTTCATAGCTACAAAAAGGACATCAGGTAAATGTCACTAAACAATGTTTAGTTGAATTTAAAATAGGAGGATATAAGGATGAAATATTATGTGATGTCATTCCCATGGATGTTTGTCATCTATTGTTGGGTAGACCATGGAAATATGACAGGAATGTGATTCATGATGGGAGAAAGAACACATACACCCTGGAGAAGAATGAGAGAACTCACATGTTGTTGCCGATTAAGGATAAAGAAGTGAAACTAGAAGTGAGCAACACTGTACTTCTCATGAGTGGGAAGGAACTTCTTAAGGAGGTTAAGAAGAAGGAAGATACACAATTTATTGTGGTTAGGAAGCCTAGAATTGTTTTATCCAATACAAGAGTAGATAATTTACCAGAGGAAATTCAAAAGTTGTTGGAAGAGTTCACTGATATAGTAGTGGACGAACTACCTCATTCGTTGCCACCTATCAAAAGTATAATTCATCACATTGATCTTATACCTGGAGCCAGTTTACCAAACAAAACAACGTACAGGTTAACACCGCAGGAAAATAAAGAAGTCAAAAGACAAGTCTAGGATTTAATGGACAAAGGATTGATTAGAGAAAGCTTGAGTCCATGCGTTGTTCCAACAGTGATCATCCCAAAGAAATATGGAGGCTGGAGGATGTGTACAGACTCAACAGCGAGCAATAAGATTACTATCAGATACAGATTTCCATTACCAAGGGTGGATGATTTGATGGATTTCTTGAGTGAAGCAAGATTTTTTTCAAAGATTGATTTGAAAAGCGGATATCATCAGATTCGAATGAGAGAAGGTGATGAGTGGAAGACAACATTCAAGACAAATGGGGGGTTGTATGAACGGCTTGTTATGTTGTTTGGCTTACCAAATGCGCTCGGTACTTTCATGAGATTGATGAATGAAGTCCTGAAGGATTTCATAAGGAAATTTGTAATTGTATATCTCGATGATATATTGATTTTCAGAAAAACTAAAGTAGAGCACTTAAAGCATTTAGTTGCAGTGATGAAGAGGTTACAGCAAGAGAAGTTGTTGATAAATGTGAAGAAATCGTCATTCATGAGGACATAGCTCATTTATTTGGGTTTTTTTATCTTTGCAAATGAGTTGAAGATGGACTCGGAAAAGGTGAATGAAATCAAGAATTGGCCATCGCCGAAAAGTGTATTTGAACTTTGAAGCTTCCATGGTTTAGCTAGTTTCTACAGGAAATTCATCCAAAATTTTAGTGGGATTAGCGCATCGATGATGGATATAGTGAAGAAAAGACACAAATATTTTCATTGGACAGAGGAAGTAGAGAAGAGTTTCAACTTGCTGAAGAAAAAGATTACTAAACAACCAATTATGGTGTTGCCAGATTTTAGTAAGACATTCCAGGTTAGGTGTGACGTTAGTGGATTTGCAATAGGAGTGGTCTTGAGCCAATACAACAAACTGGTTGGATACTTCAACGAGAAATTAAATGAAGCGAAGGTTAAATACTCAACATATGACAAGGAATTTTATGCAGTCATACAAGCGCTGAAGAAATGGAGACACTATTTGGTTCCTAAAGAGTTTGTTTTGTACAGTGATAATCATGCTTTACAATTCATGAATCAACAAGAGAAGTTGAAACAAAAGCATGCAAAATGGGTTGAATACATGCAGAATTTTACTTTTGTGATTAAGCATATTTCTGGAACTGCTAACAAAGTTGTTGATGCTTTGAGCAGGAAATGTTTTCTTATGTAGGAATTTAGAGTCAAAACTTTGGGTTTTGATAAGACATTCTCAAATTTGAATGGCTCATATTTTTGGCAAGGGATGAGGACAGATATTAAGAAATTCGTGGATAGATGCAGAATTTGCCAACACACAAAAGGGAAAAGGCAGAACAAAGGGTTGTACCAGCCATTACCCATACCAGAAAGGTCATGGGATGCAGTGAGCATGGATTTCATATTGGGACTGCCAAGGATGCAAAGAGGATTTGATTCAATCTTTGTGGTAGTCGACAGATTTTCAAAGATCGCACATTTTGTACCATGTTAGAAAACCAGCGAAGCAACTCATATTGCGAACCTGTTTTTCAAAGAAGTCATCAGACTTCATGGTTTGCCAAGAAGTATAGTTTCAGATCGAGACACCAAATTCGTGGGACATTTCTGGAGGACTTTATGGAAGAAGCTGGGGAAAAATTTGTCATTTATCTCAGTATATCATTCTCAAAAATATGGGAAAATAGAAGTTGTGAACTGGAGCTTGGGAGATTTGCTAAGGAGCTTAGTGAATGAACAAAATAGCCAGAGGGATCACATTCTGCCATAGGTGAAATTTGCTAACAATGATTCACTCAACAGAAGCACAGGGCCGAGTCCATTCCAAATTGTGTATGGAATGTAGCCAAGGGGATTTTCTGAATTCAAGGATTCGGAACAGAATGAAACTAGAAGTGCTAGTGCAGAGGATTTTGCAGAGGCAATGAAGGAACTTCACAGCCAAGTGAGGGAACGTTTGCAAAATTTGAGTCAAGAGTATAAATGCAGAGAAGATCAAGATAGGCGAGAAATTCAATTTGAAGTTGGTGATCTGATTCTTGCACATCTGAGGAAAGAGAGGTTCCCAAGAGGAACATATAACAAAATGAAAATGAAGAAGATTGGACCATGCAAGATCATAAAGAAATTTGGGGCAAATGCATATGAGATCGAACTACCCGATGGGATTAGAATTTCACCGATATTCAACATCTCATATTTGTACCCTTACAGAACAGAAGAAGTAAGAGAAGACAGTGAACAAACAGAGGTTCAGTGGACTAAAAAAATGCTTGTAGCTAAAAAGCCATAGATGGAAAGTATAATTGACAAGAGGATCAGCAAGAGGACCAGAAGAAAAGAGTATTTTGAATACTTGGTCAAATGGAAGGGACATCCAGTTGAAGATGCCAGCTGGGAAGATGAAGAAGAAATTCAGAAGCACGGACAGACCGTGCAAGAACTCATGAACATGAGTTCATGAAAATTTTCAAGCGAGGGAGTATGATGCAGGAGCATCGTGCAAAGCCTAAAGCACACGACTAAGCCCAAGGAGCAGTTGGACGTGTGGAGGAACAAAAGAGAACGTCTTCATAAAGACTCGTTTGAATTTTGAAACAATGTCATTAATGTAATAGTTAAGAGGAATGTACTCGCATTTATACTTTGGAGATTGTGAACAGACCTAGGGAAATCCTCTCATCTATCGATTGTATTGAGGCATTTAATCCATTTAATGAAAGTAGGTATATATGAATGATAGATTAGACAGTTTTAGAGAATAGGAGGGAAAATGGATATAGACACCCTCATTCTTGTATCATTGTATCATTAACACATTAGCATAGAAGAGAAGAAGGAGAGAGCTGTAGAAGAGAGAGTTGTAGAATAATCCATGTACAGGAGCTTTGAATTAATATATGAATCTTGGAATTAGATTTCATGGTGTTATGATGTCTTCTGTTTATACATGTTGAATGGTATGCTCATGGTTGTTTTATTCTCTCTGTTATGTATTTGCTTTAATATTGTGCGTATGTATGAATTTATGTTGAATGTTTAAAGTCTGAGAGAGAAAGAGAATGAGTTCCAATTGTTTCTCTTCCTGAGTGAGAGTTCATACAAGGAGTGCAGTGAAACGTCTGCAAGGTGTGCATTGACAAGGGGTTCAGATTTTATCTCTGGAAGATCAGGAGGGATACCGTTGTTCTCATTCCAACAAAAGTGCAAGTGAAGCACATAAGTCATGCAAGGTGTGCGCAGGCTGGTTGAAAGCTTAGAACTTCTGAACCAAGAGAAGAGTTGAAGGACTACTGCTGCAGGGAGTGCACAGAGTCAAGAAGGTCGAATACTTAGAAGTATTTGAAGAAGTGTCGCAAGGAGTGCGTGCAAGAGTTCTTTCGAGGCTTGAAGTTTCTAGTAAAAACTCAGGAGAGTTAACACTTTTGAACACTTCAAAGGAGGACAGGGTTTGAAATACTTTGAAGGGAGACGAGGGTCGAAGTCATCTAGCAGAAGTAAATTTGGAAGGAAGAAGATTAGTTTGTTTCGCGGAAGTTGTCCAGAAGCAATGAGAGGTCGAAATTCTCCGTGGAGAATTCGTGAAGTAGCGTGGACTGTAGGATCCAAGGGAGTTGCAGGGCGGTTAGAGGCAGGTGAACTCATCACTCTAGGATCCAGAATCAACATAGATCGTTGATCATAGTTCGCACAAACTATCAGATCATTTTGGCATTTCGGGGATCCTGACGACAAGGAGTTGAGTGCAGTGGAACGAGAGTCCTGAAATCGTGGGTTGCGATAGGAAGTGACGTGGATTTTAGGATTTCGTCACTTCGAGTGTCGAGAAATGGAGGAGACAGTGCTTTTGGAGTGAGAGTTTCGAAATCAGAAGAGTGACAGGTGGCAGGAGTCTACGTCAAAGCTAAAAAGATGCAAAGGTTGAAAAGACAAGTGGCGCACTTGTCGCCAGGCAGAGTCAAGTTTAGTTGACTATTTTGGGGTTTCGTGGGTGGAAGAGCCAAAATTCTCACATCCGGATTCATGAAATCGTAAAGTCCAAAATTTTGAATTGGCGAAAAGTTCTGCGAGAAGCTAGCCTTTGCTGAATACGTTTCGGTAAATCGACATTTCGGGTTTCGGTAATAGAGGGCCGAGAAACTCGACAACAGGGATCGTGAAATCGTGAAACCCGAAGTCCTGGTTTAGAAAAGGGAACAACATTGTTGTGATCTAGGAGATTTGGGTTGGCGCCTTGTATTTGTTCACGATAGGCTCAATTCATAAGGACCTATGGATCGACTAGTTGGAGGTTCCGATAGGAATATGGAAGAGTTACTTCGGCTCAAGGATATTTGAACGATCCTGTGAGCAGATCTCAACCCAAGGGTTTGGGGGTCTGCGTCACATATCCTTCATTCTATAGGGACAAATAGACTCCAAACTCGCATGTAGACTCATTGCATATGAAGTCACATTAAATTATTTCAAGTACATGATATATGCGAAGTCCAATCAATAACATTAAATTATTCCGAGTACAAGACCAGATTTAAAGTTTTCATTGCATTTGAAAGCATTGAGTCACATTAAATTCTTTCACCAATTAAAAATTATCCAATAGTTATTCTTTGAACCCCTCAATTCAATTGTTGGTCTGTGGATTTTTTATACTGGAAATGTAACATTATTTTTAAGTGTAAAAAAATCTAAATAAAATCCTTAATAAAAACCCTAAACTAACTTGAACTCTTTCATGGACCAAAACCTTAACCCTAATTTTTAATAGACCTAAATTTCCATGCCTATCAGCGTTATCCATTCACAAATCATGTATATGTGCTAATCTATACACACAGATTAAAAAATAATAAAAAATATAAGAATAAAAACCTAAACCATTCAATCTAATGAAAAGGTCCATCTCGTGTCAACCTAAATCTTTTCACCTGATCGAAATCATCGACATTGCAAGGAACGTTATCATCTCTCCATGGTCTATTGCAATTCCCTCTCCTACTCATCAAGAAGTTTGGGAATGAATGGAGCGCTAAAAGAAACAAATCCATAATAAAAAAACTGTAGTAACATACAATCCACATTAAAATAACCCGGTGCACTAAATAACCCATGCGGTAAATGCCCCTAGGTGCATGGAAATCCTACACAATAAATAATCAATGTAGCAAAAAATTGGGCACAATGAATAATTTAATTAGTGAATAATTGCATTTGTTGTAGTAAACTAGTAAGAATCACTTTATAAAAGTCGTTGATACACATTGACCGATATTATTAGTTTGGGAAGGTGGAAAATGGTTATTGCTAGTTAACCACCAACATGTCTTGTGGAAGACCATTAATATATAATTAATGTATTAATTATTTATTACATTAATCTAATATATAATAACAATGTGTTAATGTAACACAATAATGTATTAATGTATATAAATTAATGGTCTATTAATGTATTAATGTAATGTATTACATTAATGTAATATATAATAAGAATATGTCCCCGAGGTGTAGGACAGTCGGTGACGGAGTGTGTTGTTAAGCCACTCCGTGATGTTAAAGTCACCGGTTCGAAACCTGCGGAGACAAAAAAATCCAACCATGTTAAGGGTTGGTGTGGCTCAGGCCGGGTGCGATCCCCAGGTGATTTTGATGGCTTAGATTCCCCTGAGTCGCGGTTTCTCAAGCCACAGGTTAATCGCGTAGCCAACATGTCCCGCACAAATTAACAAACAATATATATATATATATATATATATAATAAGAATCTGTAAATCAAAGTATTGATTTACATTAGTGTACAATGTAAAGTATTAATTGATAAATACATTAATAATATAATGTATTAATTAATTAATACATTAATACATTGCTAAAATATTAATATACTAATAAAGTACTACACTAATTATATATTAAATCCATCAATAAATACATTACTAAAGTATGAATACATTAAAAAAGTATTGATACACTATTAAAGTAGTAATACAATGACCTTAATGTTTTTAGTAATACATTATTACATTACTATAATGTATAAATTGAAGTACCGAGACATTAATGTGTAATGTAACATATTAAACTATTAATACATTAACAATGTATTAATACATTAAAGTATACATTGACTAATTGATTGATACATTGATAATCTAATGATCATGTTTTGTTAGTCAAATTGCAACATCAGGTTTTGTTCGTCAAATTGTGACATAAGATTTTGGTCATCACATCACATCGTAAGATTATAGTCATCAAATTACAACAAAGATTTTTTGTTTGTCACATTGTGACATTGGAATAGGTTTGTCACAATATGACAATGGGTTATGTTCGTCACATTGCAATGTCGATAAATGTTCATCTCATTGCAATCTTGTTCTATGTTTGTCACATTGCCACATTGTGTTTTGTACATCGCATTGCTATAATGGGTTATGTTCATCCCATTGCGACGTTTGGAAATGTCTGTCAAAATACAATGTCACGATATATGTGTCACAGTGTAATGTGAGGATATGTTCATCACATTGTGATGATATGACTATGTTCCTCACATTGCGACGTCCATTTATGTTCGTCGCATTACGATGAAAGAGTTATGTTCATCACATTGTGACTTATGTATAAGTATGTCACATTGCAACATTAATATGTTTGCGATGATATGGCTATGTTCATTATATTTCGATGACATGGATATGTTCGTCACATTGCGACATCTACTTATGTTCTTGTTTTGATGTCCATATATGGTCATCACATTGCAATGTTACTATGTTTGGTAGATTGTAACGTTATTATGTTCGACAAATTGCGACGTTTGGAAACATTTTTCACATTGTGACGTTAGGATATGTGTCACATTACAATATGAGAAAATGTTTATCACATTGTGACAACATGACTATGTCTGACCAATTGCGATGTCTATTTATGTTTGACACATTGCGATGTTACTATCCACATTGCGATGACAAGTCTATTATTGTCACATTGTGACGATAATTTATATTTGTTAAATTGTGGCATTACTATGTTCATAATATTGCAATGTTATTATTTTTGTCATATTAAGACATTACAGTGTTTGTCACCGTGTGACGTTACTATGTTCGAGACATTGCAACATTCCTATGTTTTTCACATTGTTTAACATTCGATTTTGTTCGTCATATTGCAACGTCGAGGTCTTGGTTGACTATGGTTGATCAAGGTTTATTATGGTTGACCATGCTCGTGCTTGACCTTTGTTGACGATGTGGATATGATTATGGTGATTAGGTTTAACCATAGTTTACTATGGTAGTATTGCATTGCAACATTGAACATGTTTTGTTTGTCACGTTGCAACATCAGTCTTTATTCACCACATTTTCACATAAGATTTTGTTCATCACATCACATAGTAAGGTTATGGTCATCAAATTATGAAAAAGGATTTTTATTTGTCACATTGTGGCGTTGAGATAGGTTTGTCACAATCTGACAGTGGGTTATGTTTGTCACGTTGCGACGTCGAGAAATGTTTTTCTCATTGCAATGTTAGGCTATGTTTGTCGCATTGCCACATTGATTATGTACATTGCTTTGCGACAATGGGTTGTTTTCGTCCCATTACAAAATTTGGAAATGTCTATAAAAATGAGATGTCAGGATATGTGTGATCCGGATTATTTTCGACACGAAATGAGAGCGGAGATATAATAAAGAAATGCACAGAGATATCGCGTATATCCAATAATATAATAGAAATATATCAAAGATGCAACCATAAACACAGAGATACAGTAATACACGATTTCTATTAATGAAAGAAATGTACAGAGACTGTAAAAATACAGAGTGAAAGACTC
>JZKD02S1673800.1:857974-870623 GCA_000966675.3 Picea glauca
AAAAAAAAAAAAAAAAGGTACATCCTTCTAAAAACTATTTGTTACTCTATTCATCTTATTCTATTTTTTTTAGTATATGTGCATAGTGCTTGCCTTTTTCTTTACATGTTAACTTATATTCATATCCCTTTTGTTTTGTACTTTTGTTCATAGAAACAAACAAGAAAAATAGACACCGCAAAGAACTCCTAGCTAGAGATGTGGATGAATCCACGCAAAGGTGTGTTTTTTTTCTGCTCGTCTTCCATACTAAATAGTTTTTCATTTACTCTCTGTATTTGTTGAACTTGTTTGCAAGTGTGTGTGTGTGTGTGTGTGTGTTTCCGCCTAGAGCCCACCAGCCCACAGGTCCGCCATCCAACAAAAGTGAAATGTTGAGCTAGCCATCCCTCAAGTGCACTTGTCAATTTGTATATCGCCTAACTATGGGTGCTATTTGTAGGAAATGGAACATTAAAGGCCCAATTTACAGCCCACAAGTTCGCAATCCAAATAAGTGGCTAAGTATGGAATAAGGGATCTGTGCATATTTGGTATGTATTGCTTGTTTCTAGGAGTCATCCAACCCTGGATTCTATGTGTCGACTTGTATATCGCAGAAATCACTAGAAGTACAATGTTGACTTGGCCATCCCACAAGTCCACTTGTCAATTTGTATATCGCAAAGTTGTGGATATTATTTTTAAGGCACAGAACAATAGAGGTTTGTTTATGACCCCGCCAGCCCAACAACCCGCGATACAAAAGGTGTACATGCTCTATAAAATCTCATCCACCCCACAAGTTTGCTTGTCAATTTGTATATTACGGAACTCTCTGTGTTATTTGTAGGACATGTAACAATAGAGGCCTATTTTTTGAACATGCCAGCCTGAGAAGCCACAATCCAGAAAGTGGCCAAGTATGGAATGCTATATCCGTACATGCTCTATAAAATCTCATGTCCATACTTTATAAAGGTCCATATTTAATTTTTTTTGGTTTCTACACATATTGATCTGGTCACCACACATTTGGTGTTGCACATGAATTATGAAATATGCAATACAAGTCTGACCGAGCCCTTTGGTTTCCTTAGCCAATTTTATGCCCACGGTTTCCCCGCTACGTGTTATCAAACTCTCGTTCCCTGTGTTCTAAGTGTACATATTGCATCCAAAACTTGGTAATCCATGTCTATGCTCGCGGTTTCCCAGACAGTGGACTAGTAGATTTTATGTCCATCTAATCTTGCGCCCGACACTTCGGGGCTCTACAATTAGATCCGGACTGGAACCTTGCGATTCATTTGCTAATTTTCTTTAATTAAATTGTACAATATCAATATTCATTATTAATAATTTAGTACTTGAAAATAATTTTTTTAGATAATGTTAGCTATATAACATACATGTTATATGTTATACATGTAGACAATCACAATCTTGAACCCGCCAGTCCTAGACTCAGTCTGTCAATTTGTATATCACGAAACTCTCAGTGCTACGTGGATCACAAGGGAAAATAGAAGTGCAATGTTGAGCGATCCATCCCGAAGTCTGCCGATAAATTTATATATCGCGGAAGTCTGGGTGTTATTTGTAGGACACAGAACATTAGAGGTCCAATTTTCATCCCGCCAGCCCGAGAACCTGTGATCAAAAAAGTGTCTAAGTATGGAATGAGGGATCCGTCTAATATCCATACTTTATAAAAGTACATGTTTAGTATGGATTAATTGTTCCTCGGAAAATTTCTAAGCCCGAAACTAGCAGATACACGTGTTTATATTTGCACTTACTTTTATATCGCCACCCTGACCAGCTGCTTGCCCATTTCATATTGTACATATTACATGTAATATGTATTACATATTACATGTAATGTTTAATACATATTCACTTTTGAGCCCAGCAGTCATGGAGTCTGTCTATCAATTTGTATATAGCGGAACTCCGAGTGTTGTTTGGAGGACACGGACCAATAGAAGTGCAATGTTGAGCCAGCCAAACCGCAAATCTGCTTCTCAATTTGTATATCACGCAAATCTGTACATGCTCTATAAAAAGTCATGTCCATCGTTTATAAAAGTACATATTTAGTATGTATTTCTCCTTTCTCGGAGATCCCTGGAGTTGGAGTCTGTCTCTCAACTTATATATCGCAAAATTAATAGATTTACAATGTTAAGCCAACCAACCCACAAATTCATTCGTGAATTTGTATATCACAGAATTCTGGGAGCCATTTGTAATGCACAGAACAATAGAGGCTTGTTTTTTAGCCCGAGAACCCGCGATCCAAAAATTGCACATGCTCTATAAAATCTCATCCAGCCTGCAAGTTTTCCTGTCAATTTGTATATCGCGGAAATCTGGGTACTATTTGTAGGACATGGAACAATATAGGCCTATTTTTATCCCACCAGCCCGAGAACCCGCGATACAAAAAGTGACCAAGTATGGAATGTGATATCCCTACATACTCTATAAAATCTCATTCCCATACATTATAAAGGTAGATATTTAGTTTTCCTTGCTTTGTACACATATTGGTCTGGTCATGACACAGTTGGTGTTGCACATAATTATAAAATATGTACCATGATTTTGACTGAGCACTTTCGTTCCCTTAGCCATTTTTATGCCCGAAGGTTCCCCACTAGGCGTTATCGAACTCTTATTCCCCATGTTCCGATTATACATCTTGCATCCAAAACTTGCGTAATCCATGTCTATGTTGGTGGGTTCCTAGACAGCGTAGTGCCAGATTTCATGTCCATCTATATCTCTACATTACGAGTCCAACCGATCGCCATTCGTTTTCATAGTTCGTGAATTTTATGGCCACAGATTCCTTTATGGGCGCCATCTAGCTCTCATGCCCCATGTGCATGGTATACATTATTCCACTCGAAACTTAGCTATGTAGCATATATGTTGTATCTTGTACATGTAGACAATCACAATCTTGAACTCACTGGTCCTAGAGTTCGTCTGTCAATTTCTATATCACGGAACTCTAGGTACTATTTGTAGGACACGGAACAATAGAGGCCCAATTTTGAGTCCGCAAACCCGAGAACCCATGATCGAAAAAAATGGCGATCCATACATACTTGAAAAATATGCATATTTAGTTTTCCCTCATTTGTACACATACTGCTCAACTAATTTTATGGCCGCGATTTTTAGATAATGTTAGATATATAACATATATGTTATATGTTATACATGTAGACAATTGCAATGTTGAAGGTGCCAGTCCTGCAGTCTATCAACTAATTTGTATATCATGGAACTTTTCCTTCTATTTGTAGGATACAGAACAATAGAGGCCCAATTTTGAGCACGCAAGTCCAAAAACCCACGATTCAAAAACTGCCATAAGTATGTAAGTCCTCCCGTCAATTTGTATATCGTGGAACTCCGAGTTTTTTTTGGAGGACATGGAACAATAGAAGTGCAATGTTCAGCCCGCAAGTCCTCTTCTCAATTTCTATATCGTGCAAGTCTGGGTACTATTTGTAAGACATGGAGAAATAGAGGCCCACTTTTGATCCCGCTAGCTCGAGAACCCGCAATCCAAAGACTGTACATGCTTCCCTTCACTGTGGTCCCTGAAAGCTTACACAAAATCACACTTTCCATACTTAGCCACTTTCCCGCAAATCTACAAATATACAAACCCTCCATTGAACTGCACCATCATGCCCTCTTACGTTTTACGCATTTTGCAGTCAAAAATTCCAACTCATGCAGTTTCATCGTTGGACACTCGCCCATCCTCAATATCGCCTGTAAAATTATTTTGAAGCCCATCCGACTGCTTTTTAGACTTGGTCATTCCTTCCTTGCTTGTTCTTCCCCATCTCCGTCACCTTCGCAGGTGTCCATAATAAGAAATAATGTTTGTGTGTGTGTGTGTGTGTGTCTTGTTTCTAAATCTTTAATGCTAATAGGTCATCGTGCAGGCATCGTCTAGATTGTCATTGATGGGTGAAAGGCTCAAGAAATTCTGCCATTAATGTGCACTAAACCAATATCTACAAGGCTTTTGTTGTCCCTTCCCAGTGTTAATTTCAAATACCATGGAATGTCATTGGCATGTCGTCAACTTGGTTCCTTCACGAAACCTCCAATCCTTAAATGTTCTTCTCCATAACCGCCACCTTTGCACTTCTAAGTATGCAATAATTAAGCTTTACTTCTAATAACTCAACATACAACACACATAGATATTGTTATTAATGAGCGAAGAGATCGAGGAGATTTTCCATTCGCACGCATTGAACCAACGTTTATGGAGGGTTATATTGTCCATTCCATTTGTTCATTTCAAGAAACGTCTGGAGAAAACCGACATTTTCATAAACTACTGGAAGCATCTCCACAACAGTTTTGTAGAGATACAGTGAACATCTTCAGGCCCGAGGACCAGAAATTAATAGTTCATCCTAAAATTGATAGTTCTCACAAGCTTCCCATGCAGAAGAAAGGAAAAAAAATTGTAGGGGAGACGGAGCAGCCTGAAATTTAGAGTGAAAACATGGACCTTGACGCTGATAAGGATAGCATATTCTGCAACCTTGATTAGCCAAAAAATGCAATTCACCATGGCTACCCAATGGACATAGTTGATACCGAATGTTTTTACGAAGATGAATCCTTCGTATTCCAGAGTGTTGTTTTTGAAAGTGAATCAAAAAAATTAATTATTGAAAAAAGAGATGTAAAAAATAAGAAAATAAAACATCGTTCAGAACTTGACCTTGCCAATATGCAGCCATCCAAAATCTCTCAACTTCACATGGCAACCAGAGATGCTCTTCATGATTTCGTTGGAGTCATTGAGGCAAATAATTCCATACTAAAGGACTGGATTAAGGAATTAGAGGAATCTTTGTTTCCTATTCCATTGCTTGGAAGTCCTTAGGAAACATCCATGCATGTGACTCCCTGCACCCCTGCAGAAAATCTAAAAGGCTCCTCCAGCTTCCTTGCATCCTGTAGAGGATATGTGGAGAAACATCACAAAAATATGGATTCCCTGGGAAGTAGGGAACATAAGTTGCTCCAACTTCTGCAAATGGATTTAAAAGATGAAGAAAGTTTCTATTTACACATGGTCATCCATTTTTCCTTTCATGTCAGCAACATGCCAGACACGATAAGAAGACAACATGATCTCCCATCCAAAAAACAACTCACTCAATTAGAAGCATGCTGGAAAGAGAAGGTGAAGAACCTGTATCTCATCGTCCAATCATGTGAGCAAGCAATATAAAAGAAAGAAACATTATTCACAAAGCTCACCAAAATAGACTTAGCCGGAAGGACAAACAACTTCCAGGACCCCAGCTTAATCATCAACTCATTGGCGTTAAGCAAGCAAGCTTTCGATAAACAAATTGCTAATTTTAAGGCCTTGTCTTTGGAAATATTTTACAGGATTCTTGAATATCATGAAGAACACGTGGAAAACTGGCTAGTCCGCTATTCGGTACAGAATGGAGACATTCATCAGGCTCTATCTAATCTTTCTATTGATCTAAGCAAATTAGAAAATGAACTTTTCAGCATTAAAATCTGGAATGACATCAATGTCGCCCCCTTGAGAAGCTATATTGAAGAGAACTTGAAGTGGGTCATGGACGAAATCCAACAGAAAAATGCATCAACAAGAAAATAGCAAAATTACTTGTATGAAACATTGTTATAAATCTTTTGTTTATCAATCCAGTTATTCAAGCGGATCGGCGACGAAAACCAACAGGAAAAGGCATCAGCAATGAAATACCAAAATTACTTATATGTACCATGCCTCTAAGAGTATATTAGTAGTCCTTTCTTTATCAATCCAGTTATTCCACCTTTTCTGAATAGAAATCTATAGCCAAATATTGATATCATCCCATTTCTACTCTTCAGGTATTACACTCTATCGTGTCCCACTTCTTCTTTCTAGTCCTATTTCTTGTACATATTTCTCTTATGGTCTGCCGGATCCCCAATCCCAGTCTATATGACAAACACATTTGAATTTCCAAGATTATGTAACAAACTATTCTTTTTTTCATATATTCCAAATAAAACTATTCTTTTGTCTCCTTATATATTTATGTGTTCCTAAATTTTTATATTCAGCTATGCTGAATGTGAAGACATTATGTTTATTTTATTTCAATTCTTTTTTTTTTTGGTGCATATTTTTTCCTGCCTGGTCATTTTCAAAATTAAATCTGACATAAATCACTCACTCAAATTTGAGATATCATATTTCACACACACACACACACACACACACACACACACATGTGTGTGTGTGTGTGTGTGTGTTTCTTTAAATTTCCAAGAATATGTAACACGCTTTATTATTTTTTTATATAAATGTCACAAAATTGTGTTCATTACTTTTTTTCTACTCGCACATATAGAGAGTATGTCATTTCTTGCATCTTTACCACCTGTCCTTCGTAGTGCTTGCCACAGAGGCCCTTACAATTCAAATAGTCTGCATGTTCACTTGTCAATTTGTATATCGCAGAACTCTGGGTGCTCTTTGTAGGCCAGGGAATAACAAAGGCTCAATTTTCATCTCGCCAACCCGAGAACCCACGATCCAAAAACTAGCTAAGTATGGAATGAGGGCTATGTGCATGCTCTATAAAATCTCATCCAGATAGTTTATAAAAGTGCATAGTTCGTATGTATAAAAGTAAATATCTACTTTATAAAATTACATATTTGGTATGTATAATTTATGTTGTACAGGAACCTATAATTTGATAAATTTCAATTTCTTGTGTCTAGGAGCCCTTGTTTTAAAGAAAACTAATTTGGGAATGCTAACTTTTTCTTGGGMTTTTKTCCAYGATYGTATGTAAAAYRTATGTAAAGAAAAYTAATTYGDGAATGCTAAATTTTTTGGACAYGAGGCCCTTAAAATTCAAATAGTYYGYAARTCYGATTGTCAATTTGTATATCGYRRAACTYTGGGTGMTATTTGTAGGCCAYRGAWYAAYAGAGGCCKAATTTRCAGCCCGCYAKCCYGARAACCYRYGATCCAAAAACTGGATAAGTATGGAATRAGGGCTYYGTGCATBCTCTATACATCTAYTTTATAAAATTACATAMTTGGTATGTATAATTTATGTTGTCCAGGAACCTATAATTTCACAAATTTCAATTTCTTGTGTCGATGAGCCCTTGTTTTAAAGAAAACTAATTCGAGGATGCTAATTTTTCAATGCTTTTGTCCATGAACCTATGTAACAGAGATTACTACTTTTTTTTGTGTTTTTGTCCACAAGCGTATGTAAAATGTATGTAAAGAAAACTAATTCGAGAATGCTAAAGTTTTTGGACACGAAGCCCTTAAAATTCAAATAGTCCGCAAGTCCAATTTTCAATTTCTATATCACGAAACTCTGGGTGTTATTTGTAGGGCACGGAACAACAGAACCCCAATTTTCAGCCCGCCGGCCTGAGAATTCACGATCCATAAACTGGCTAAGTATGGAATCGAGGCTTCGTGCATGCTCTATAAAATCTCATCCCATACTTTATAAAAGTACATATTTCATATGTATAAAAGTAAATATCTACTTTATAACATAACATATTTGGTATGTATAATTTATGTTGTCCAGGAACCTATAATTTGATAAATTTCAATTTCAATTGTGTTTGCGAACCCTTTTTTTAAAGAAAATTAATTCGGGAATGCTATTTTTTTTGTGTTTTTGTCCACGAACCTATGTAACAGACATTACTACTATTTTTTTTTTTGTTTTTGTCCACGAACGTATGTAAAAAAAAAAAATCGGGAATGCTAAATTTTTTGTGTCCAAGAACCTTCTAAATGTTAATAATTTTTTATAAATTTCAGAAAAAACTAATTCGGGAATACTATATTTCAACTTCTTACCCACGTGTTTGTACTCGATCACATTTATTCCCATTCCAACCTAGCAGGGACTATGCTGCCATGCATAGCACGCGAAAATAAACTTTGGTTCACTGCGAAAAAAGGTTTTGTCAAGAAGATATAAACTTTGAAGCGGCATGGCATATTACATGATTTTTTTTTAAGGTGGGACAAAGTGCGAAGGAGAAGATTTTTTGGCCCATGCAATATGTCACGTGAATAGAAAATTTGGAGAAGTACAACATGTTGCATAAAACATATTTTTGGTGCGATATGATGCGAAGGAAGAAAAATTTGTTCCATTCGATGTGTCACACAAGTGTAAACTTTTGGCCTATGCAATACATCGCTCACATGAAACAAATATTTTCCCGATGATACGTCACAAGGATGAAAACATTCTAAGGATGTAATGAAGGAAAGTTTTCCTACAAAAAAGAAGAAAAGATTTTTCTTAAAAGTTTCCCTTTGTTGCGATGAAGGAAAAAATTTGGTTATGCAAACATTTCAGAGACATAAACTTTTTTATCATTGTTTCGCGAAGAAAGAAACTTTTCAACAATGTGTTATTTTTGGGAAGATAAAAACTTTTAGTCATGCGAAACATCATGGAGGTAGAAACTTTTTCGATGATGTGAAACATCACAAAAGAAGAAAATTTTCACTGATGTGTTGTTTCATGAAGAAATTAAGTTTAAGTGCAATATGGCATAAAGAAGCAAATTTCTAGAGGATGCAAAAATGAAGTTCGCACAAGTTTTGGAAGAATTTGTAAGGGGAAAAACAACTTGTTCAAAGGCTGGAAAAAAATCATAGCACACTTTGAGGATCTTAGTGAGCTTCAAAGGAAAAGAGCTAGGACAAGCTTAAAAAGGAAAAATCTCAAAGTAAAGGAAGACAATGTAGAGTAAAGGCCATGAAGGTCCATAAACATCTAAAGTAAAAGGAGGGGCCCCATGCTATTTTTTCTCCCATGAGATGCTAAAGTCGAAAATAGTAGGGAGGGTTGTTGCTAGCTTAATAAAATGTAATACCCATTTGGATATTATGGTTAAAAATCACTAAAATTTTTGTCAATTGAATGCTCTCAAGACTCTCCACATAAAGGCATCCAAAGTTGGGCAATGAGTTGACCTACATTTTCTTTTTGGTGGCCTATCAATTTTATTTATGTTTATCTCATCCTCTCTTTGGCCTTCTCACACACTTCATCTTTGTCAACATGTCAGCTATCATATTTCCTATTATGATATCTCACATTCCCATCTTAATTATTGAGTAATGTAAATTAATATTAAATTGACATAAAAAAAATCACAATAACAAAATAACCACATGATTTCCTATTATAATTTCTCACATTACCTATCTTAATCATTGATTAATGTATTATTATTTTTTGTAAATAAAAGAGGATCCTTGTATTAATAATATATGTAAGCCATACATTGCCAAGTGTGAGCCACTTGTTCTTCCACAGAAGGGAAACCAAAAGATGTGGCTCTTAGATGCTCCAAGTTTGACACATCATCATATGAACTGAAACTGTTTGAACAAAACTGACTTAACAAAATTATGCATCCTAGCTGCATGAAAAAAATTGTATGAGTAGTATTCGAGTGGCCTCTAGGACCAGTTATGAACAAAATTATATACACAGTGTACAGGAAAACTATATGTCCATCTAGTCTGCTGCTGGAGTAAACTGAAAATTTAAGCCTGCAACTAGAATGAACGAAGAACAGTAACCTGGAGACTTTACTCCATTGACGAGTCTAGTTGTCCATGGATGTTGTAGACAGGGGTGAACCGTTGGCCGCATGTTGGGCATCGAGTCTGCACAGGATTGTTCACTAGTGCGTTGAACAAAATGTTGGAGGCTGGGAGTGCATCTGATCATCTTGTTTTTTCCGGATTTCAAAGATTAGTTGGAAGTGTTCCTCCATGAGGCGATTTGCAAATCGTTGGGGCTTATCCTCCTCCTTTTCCTCACTAGCAATCACTATGTTTTCCTTGTTGGCGACCACTGTGTTTTCCTCCCCGGCGACCGCTGTGTTTTCCTCCACCTACCAGCTCGAGGGCATTTCCTCCTCCACCATGCAACTTCCATCTCCGTAATAAGGGTCTCGTGCATTGAGTTTTTTTGGGGGCAAGGAAATTGGTGGCCAGAGGAATGCACACGCATGCACGAAGGTGGTGTTTCCTTTTTAACCGGGTTGAGGCCATGGAACAAATGAAGGGTGGATGGAGGAATGCGTGTGCATGAAGGTGACGCTTCCTTCTTAACCAGGCTGAAGAAATGAAGCATATGTGGGGTGGACGGAGGTGCCTCCGACAGCCTCTGGTTGTTGTTCCTTAGGCTAGAAAAATGGGCAATGAGAGCCAATTGGGAGGGGGAGAGTTTGTTGCGTCTGGAGAGGGCATTTTAGTATCGCGCACCCCTCTTAGATTTCTCTCTTTCTCTGGGCATGCTGGGAAGAGTGTGGAGGCCTTGGGCTGAGGATAGGGAGGCGATGAGATGGTGCTTGGAAAAGCTCGAAAAGGCCGAGAGCAGGGAGGCACTAGTGAAATTATAGAGAATAAGCTTGTGGGGGGCGAGCGAGTGGAGAATATAGAGGGCGATAGAGCCAACACAATTGCAAGGGGCAATAGAAATAAGGAGCGGGGTGATGGGTGGCTAAGAGGAGAGAGCGCCCGAGAAAAATACACAGAGGACGACAATGTAGAAGTGCTCAGAGGATCCGAAGAGAATGAACCAGGGCATAGGAAAAATGGATGAATGCACTAGGGCAATTGTCCATTTATTACCGCACCCCCGCAAGTTGACAGCCCCCCTAGCCATTAGAGTCGAGTTGACAACCATCCTAAGCATGATATGCCTAGTTTGACTTGCTTACACGGCTATTAACCCGGCTTGGTTGTTCAAGCACACTACCATTACTGTCCTCATGGTGTAAGCCATACGGTGGTTAATGGTTGTGGGTTGGCGGTCGAAGTTAATAACTCCCCTCACTGCTTGGTTCCATGTTAACTCTGGCAAGGTGGCACCCCATCTAAGGGCATTGATTAATGTAAATTAATATTAAATTGATATAATATTTTTTTTCACACTAACAAAATAACCACCTGAAATGGCTCATGTACCCTTTTTTTTAATTATTATTGGTAGGTGAAATTTTGTTTACATTTAATTATTGGATATGATTAACTTTCTCACTCCCTTAAACACAATCAGAACAAAGTTTTGACACACTTTTGCAAGTGTTGGATCATAAGTTCAGACATAATTTTGCAATTGCTCCATCATTATATTTTAGTGGGGAAACTTTTGTAAGAAAACGATGGTTCACAAAAAAATAAATTAGAGTCTCCTACATATCGGACAAAAGTTATGATAGTTGTAATGGTTGTACTAGTATGGAAATCTTTTAAGAAAATGTAGATTTGGATATCTATTTATGGTATTAAAATACGTGCCATTATAATTTTTATAGTCAAAATTTTAATTTTCTACACCGCGGTGTAAAGTTTTTTTTAAATAAGAATTGATAAATTTGAAAATCATGATGAATAAAACAAAAAAGTTTAGAGATCGAAGTGTACCACAGAAATCGAGAGCCAATGATAATAAAGCAAAAAGTTAATGAACTGTCTCGTTCACCCACAATCCCATTTTGTGTCCAATAAGATTTTTTAACAAAGTTGTAGGCTTAGAATTAGGCCACGACAGAAGCAGTTGGGCGGTAAATGTCTAGCTCGGCGGTGGGGATGGAATAAATAGCACGAGAGTTAGTTAATCTAGCGATTAATTGTTAGTCTGTAGATGAGAATAGGTATGGACTTGGGATCTGTGACCCGGTGGGAATACGCAGGGTTTTATACTGAAGCTCTGGTTGCACTGATCGTGGCATGGAACTTTATCATTTTCATCTACTGCAACAAGCGGAGGCGGCGGCTGCCCCCCGGGCCATTCCCATTGCCCATTATCGGAAACCTGTTGGGAAAGCTTCCCCACCAGGCGCTGGTAGCGCTCTCTCTGAAATACGGGCCTCTCATGTCTCTCCGCCTTGGCTCCTCCACTCTCGCCTTAGTCATCTCTTCCGGCGACATCGCTGAGGAGTTTCTCAAAATCCATGATCGGCTTTTTGCCCGCAGACATTCGTCCGCCGCTACTTGACGTATAATTTCTCAGACGTGGCCTTTGCTCCGTATGGCCCTTACTGGAGGCAAATGCGTAAGGTATGCGTTTTACAGTTGCTGAGCTCCAGACGCATTGATTCCTTCAAGTCCATAAGAGAAGAGGAAGTTTCAGCCATGATTATTAATTCAAATTCAGATCATCCTCGGGATGACTCTCGCCCCGTAAACATTAGCAAAACTGTCTCAGCTCTGACAAATGCTATAATCTGCAAAATGGCCTTCGGTAGGAAATATTCAGACGAAGACGTAATTGGCAGCACTGGATTCGACTCATTGATCAAAGAAATTCTTCTGTTAGCCGGTTCTTTCAACATCGGAGATTATATACCATACTTGGCCTGGATCGATTATCTGCGAGGTCTCCACCGCCGCTTGAAGAACGTGCGTGACGCACAAGACCAGTTCTTAGAGAAAGTAATAGAAGAACACGAGCTTAATGCACAGAAAAACCCCAACGTCCCGCGAGATCTTGTGGATGTTCTACTTGCAGCCTCTGCAAATCAAGATATGGAGCTCCAAATTACACGAGACAATATAAAA
>JZKD02S1673800.1:878331-891468 GCA_000966675.3 Picea glauca
GTGGGTGGAATGGACACATCCTCTACAACCATAGAGTGGGTAATGTCCGAAGCGTTGAAAAACCCTCCGCTGCTAAAGAAGCTTCAGGACGAGCTGGAACGCGTAGTTGGAATGGAGCGTATGGTACGCGAGTCTGATCTGCCATGTCTCGTTTATTTACAAGCTGTGGTTAAAGAAACGCTCAGACTCCACCCAGCGGTGCCGCTTGGATTTCACTCGTCTGTGGAGGACTGCACAGTTTTGGGCTATGAAATCCCCAGAAACACTCGACTTGTGCTTAACCTTTGGGCGATAGGAAGGAACCCCAAGTCCTGGGGGGAGGATGCCCAGAGTTTCAAGCCCGAGAGATTCCTAATTGAAGCAGAAGCTGGCTCGGCCCACAAAACTCATGAAAATTTTGACTGGCTTCCGTTCGGAGCAGGCAGGAGAGGATGCCCCGGACAGCAATTGGGAACGCTTGTTATAGAGTTCGCGGTGGCGCAGCTCTTGCACTGTTTCAACTGGAGGCTTCCCCTAAATGGGCAGGAATTGGACATGACTGAAAAGTTTAATGGACTTACCCTTCCCAGAGCGCAGGAACTCTTGGCTGTTCCAACTCCCCGCCTTCCAGTGCTGTGATTATAATATATTAGTATTAATAACTGTGGATTCCTACACAGACAAACAGATTGGGTAGAACCTGTTGAAATACCGTCTTTCAGTAGAATTCCTTGTGAATTCAAGGTATGTTGAAATACTGTCTTTCAATAGAATTGCTTGTGCATTCAAGGTGTGCTTATTTAATAGAGAATTTACTCTTTACTTAGCTGGATTTTGTGCTTGGATCAGTTTTCATATGGTCATTTTTTCATGGCGTTGGTTAAACGTTTTAGTTTTGGGTTTTTTTGGGGGGGAATTGGGTGATGTAAATTTGGACAAAATCTCTATTTTCTGTTTAAATTGCATTACTAAATGTATAAATGGATTCAGTTTGCTGAAAAACCCATAAAGCATTTGGATTATAATCACTCAAATCTGCAAATCCAATCATTCCTCATCAAATTTAGACAAAATAAAACTGAAAAAGTAAACTCCCATAAAATAAAACGTTTAAACTAAGCTTTTTTTTTCACTAAGCTTTTTTTCATAGTTGAAGAATATTTTTAGTTCTTCAATTTCGTCTAGGCAGTAAGCCACCGCCTTTTTCATGGAGGCAGGTTAGAAAATGTGCATATATATCTGTTTTCTTGGGCAATCTACTTTTTTAAACTGAAACTGAAATTGTATTTATATTTTTCTTATTTTATCAGGGCAATCTACTTTTTTAAACTGAAACTGCATTTATAAAAATGCTGTAGCTGATTGCATATTGCTAAAGTTTCTGAAGTTTGACCAAATTTTGGGTTGGTAAAATGAATTGTAGAATGATTCCACACATCATAACGCAATATGCTTATTTTTTCATGGCGTATATCCATCTTCTTACTGAGATACCAATCATTTAGTTAAACCAGCATTCAATTCTTCTATGTCTGAGGTGATTCCACAGAACCGAAGAAAACTGAAACAGAAATAAAAAAAATGTATCTTTTCTTACTAGAACAGATCTCATAAATCAGAAATACATATCATTTTTATAAGTTTTTGGTGATTTTTTTGGGGAATATTTAGTCGAAATCTGAGGAAAATTGTTAGATCCGCAGATTTAAGTTGAAGTGATTATTTTATTTCTATATAATCCTAGTGTCCCAAAAGTTTTTCAGCATGCTAAATCTATTTATGCTGAATCCATTTATATATTCAAAGCTAAATTTTAAACAACAAAAATTAATAATTTTATCTAGATTTATATTACCTGGACCTAAAAACCATTTCATAAAATAACTAAACAACTGACTTTTAAAAAACAAAAAACATTTTTATATTGATTATAGATTTAAATATAACTTCCACAGTCTGATTTCTCAAAATTTCATAGTTTGTGTTTTCAGAATTCCTTCATCCTTGCCCTCATAATTGAGAGGGCTTTCAACTAACAAAAACGAAATTCAAAAATAAAAATTCATGATCGCTTGCGTCAGAGGACAGGCTATCATGCTCCCATGGCAAACGGCCGTCATTTACATTTGAATGTAAAATTATTTATCGTTTTTATTTTTTTTAAATAATTTTGAATTGTGTATTATAGGAAATGTTAAGGTATTAAGTTAAAATTTTACACGAATTAAAATAATAAAAACCAAATCCCTCAAAAATGTATCCCTCTGGATACTTAATAAAACTAAGTTTAAAATAAATCTAAACTTTACAAATTACAAGTGGAAGTCTCGAAAATTTTAAAGGCTTAACTATACTCATTAACATTATTGGCGGGTGAATCATCATTGAAATAGAGGCCTCTATACAGAAAATCTCAAAGTTAAGATTCATGCATTCACGTTRTTCAAAGTCCAACCTTAACATGCTATTCAATCCAAAACCATTAATTTTTTTTTAWTAGTGATCAGAAATTAGTATAAAARGAATGTAAATTTAAGACGATGGTTTAAAACTTCCRTTWTAATTATAACYTAYTATTTATTATTAMTATTATTTTAAATATGTAAGTATCAATTTTTAAAATAGTAATTAGAGATTATTATTAATATTATTTTAAATATGTAAGTATCAATTTTTAAAATAGTGATTAGAAATTAGTATAAGAAGTAATGTAAAATAATGATGACAATCATTTGGATATATTTTATTAGTAATTATTTTTCAATTAAAAAAGTTTTGAATAAATTATTGTAGTGATGAAGAATTTTTTTTGAATTAATTATTGTAGTGATCAAGTTACGATGAGGATGATTACAATGACGATATAATGAGGATATGTAAATAACTTATAAATATCTAGTAAACAACAAAGGCATTGTTGTAATAATCATAGTAAGAAAATTTACAATATAAAAAATTACAAATTTTTGTATGACATATAGAAAGGTTAAGATATAAATTTTCATTTTGTAAATTAATTGAGTTAAGATGATAATTACTACAATGACGACATGTAAATGACTTATAAATATCTAGCAAACAATAAAGGCATTGTTTTAATAATCATAGTAAGAAAAATTACAATATAAAAAATTACAAATTTTTGTATCACATATTAAAAAAAACTACAACTTTTTGCATGATATTTCTAAGATGTTTGGCTTTTTGGTTTTGGTGAGTTTTGATATTTGAAATAAAAAAAAAATCAAAGCAATATTGATAGAAATGCTATGTTGTATGATTTTAGTGAAATGTTGGAAGGGATAATATAATATATTAAGAATTATAAAAATTATTTTAAATTATAATGTATTCACATAATTACACAAGGTGATTTTTATGGATATGATTTGATATTTTTGGAATATTCTTAGTCACAATAAATGAGAGGTCACTATTTCACTCATTAACTTTTTTGCATAAATGAAAGACCACTATTTCACTCATTAACTTTTTTGCATGATAAAACATAGTTCTTTGTCATTAAAAATGGCAATTAAAACTATTAACATAATAATGAGGAATCAGGTAAATATTCAATTATTAGGAAGTAATTATTGAATGGTTAAAAAAAAAGTAAACCTCCAAGCCATAAATATTGAAGGATGGAAAAATAAAACTAGTGAACTGGTCTCTACCTTCAGAGCTATTCATTTTCAGCACATTTACAGAGAGAAAAATGTGGAGGCAAAGCATTTATCGAAGAAAGAGTGGAAAACCTTTTTAACACACCTGGGATGGAGCTGCCGCTGGAAATGTTCAGCATTTGGATATTTTCTAACTGATATATAGGTCGAGCATGGGTTCTTTGTATTGGTTTTCATAGTTTTTGGGATGTTTAGTGTTTTTAAGGAGCTTTCTTGTTTTTTTGCTCTTTGTTGTTTATTGTATGGAAGATCTGGTTTCATCTCTTTTAAGAGATATAAAAAGATTGATGATCATTGAAAACTGACATTAAGTTATCATACGAAAAATTATATTCTTAATATAATTAGTATAAATTTTCTGAGGAAAAAAAAGATAAATGTCCAATTTATTTACTACTCCTGGTTACTGTTCATTTACTACTATGATAACTGAAGTGAGTGGGCAGGTTTAGTTTTTTTTACTGTTGCTCTTGCGTGCGTTTTGGTTTTCCCTATCTCTCCTTTTTCACTTTGCGTGCAGCAACTTTTCCAACAAAAATATTTGGTTGGTTGGTTTAGGGTTTAAACATTCATACAAGGCTGGATGGATGGTTGGTTTCCAACTAAAATATTTGATTCCTTTCGCGGCCTTGTAACGCCGTAAGAATATCGAATGCGCGACCAACGTTTCCGTTCGAAGTCAAGCTGTGAAATTGGCTGCAAATTTATCATATACATTTTTAGCCTAATTAAATATAGGTGTTGGTTAGTTTTTCTACGAAATGGTTTTTTTGGGGGGAATTTGGTGATATTAATTTGCATAAATCACTATTTTTTGTTTTTCAAAATTTATTTTTGAATGCAAAAATAGATTCAGCATGCTGAAAAACTCTCACGATACTTAGATTATATAAAAATAATCATTCAAATCTATGAATCCAACAATTTTTTTACCGGATTTCAAACAAATATCCCAAAAAATGATTATTTCATAAAATCTTTAGCATACATCCATTTTCAACCTCAAGAAAACCGGCTGCAAATCGTTCGTTACAGTTAGATCGAAGGGAATAAGGAAATCTGGGTCTGCAAAAGCAAGCCGTGCAAAGCGACCTCTGTTTCGAAGAAGTTTTCCAGGCGGCTGCTCAGACAGGCGTCCGGGACGGATCATAATTTCAAGGAAGAAACAGAGTCACCATGGCTGCTCATATGCAAACCCTGAGGTCGCTCATCTCAGGAGGCAGTGGGTTGGTGACACCCGTTTTGCTAAAAGAGGCCACGGACTACATCATAGCCTTTAAGATGGTTAGGGTATTGCCTTTTAGGGTTTGATGCACAGTTTTGGCCCAGTCACCGCCAATATAGAAAAAGGATTGTCCATTTTTAATCTTTAGGGTTTGATTTTTATTCTTTAGGGTTTGATGGTAGAATTTTGGTCATGTCACAGCAGGTAGGGTTCATATAGCTTTTCTATTTTTTATTTTTAGTTTAAAACTGGATCAAGATTTTAGAATCTTAATATTCACAATAGAAAGTTTTGAATTTATTTTTTTTATATCTTTTTGAAAATTAATCAATTATTTTGAGTTTATCTCTTTTATATCTTTTTGAAATTTAATCAAACTTGTTTTAAAATTTAATTAAATAATTTGAAGTTCAATAAAGTTTTGGTGTTAGGTTAGGTTTTTTTAAGGAGTGGTGAAATGCATATTTTTTTTTATGTATTAAGTGTTTAATAAAATTGAATTTGAAATTTATGAAAGTTTTAGTTTTAGAATTAGTGTTAGTTATTTGATATTACTGAATTTATGTATACATATTATTTTTTATGGAAAAAATAAGCAATATTATTTTAGGAAAATTAAATGTTTTTTTTTTTTTTTAAAGATAGTTTTTTCTTTACACAATTATCTTTCTTTCATATTGGTGATTGTTTTCATATAAACTTTACATTTAGAAATTATATTTTTATCATCTAATTTTTTCATATATAAAAAATTGATATCATTGCTCAAAATGATATTTTCAAGTAAATCTTCATTGAAACTAGCATAACCACATTGATAAAGTGGTTTATAGATAGGTTGGATCTATAGATCATTTTACTAATGTGATTTTGCTAGTGATACATACAAGCTACAAGAATATACTAAGAATATACTGGATGGTGTGTTGATATATATAATATTTCAATTTATAAGTTGTGCTTGAAGGTACTACTTACCAATGTTCATATTAGATTCATGGAGATGAACACACCCCAAACATATTTGGTTCAACTCAAAACTTTAATATAATGCAAATACTAGACTCTAATGTATTTTAGTATTTAAATTTTGTTTCAATCAAATTGGAGGTCAATCTAATGTCTCTTGAAATTGTTATATAGTATATACTATAGTATATTATATTTTATTAAGTTA
The DNA here is from genome assembly GCA_000966675.3 of Picea glauca. Lineage (NCBI taxonomy): Eukaryota > Viridiplantae > Streptophyta > Pinopsida > Pinales > Pinaceae > Picea > Picea glauca. The sequence continues at coordinate 884,399 of JZKD02S1673800.1, forward strand.
ATATATTAAATTATATTTTGGATATTAATAAATACCAATTTCAACTATAATATACTAATAAGTACAATTGTAATATGGAAATTACTAATATAATTTGTGTTAATAACTATATGAATATATTTAAGAGAATACTAAAACTTCAATATGCATAAATATTCAACTAAAAAATAGAAACAAAATACATATATAAAATTTTAACATCTTTGTAAAAATAAACTTTGCATATATAAATTTGGAATATTTTTGTAAAGTTGAATCATTATTCTAATTTTGATTGAAAAAAAACTAAATAATACTACTCTCATATTTATACATACATTAAAATACACATTTACATTTTAATTTAAAATACAAAAAATTAATACTTATTAATACTGAAAATTAATTTAAATATTCTTATAACCCAAATTATTTCTAAGCTCCCATTTCCTTAACATAGAAGCTCCCAAATTTCCAAACTATTCCCAACCAATTATTGAGTACATTTAGTCCCCGTTCCCCGTTCCCAAGCTACAGGGAATGATGGGAACGAATTTGGAATATGTGGATAGCGGTTCCCTTGCAATTATATAAAAATGCAACCACCCAAAACAAATAAAATAAAATGTAAAGTAATAAGTGTTTGTTTATAATATTGAAGCGAAAAGTTTTCGATAAAAACCTTTAAAAAATATGTACAGTTTTTTATACGCAACCAGTCATGTCAGTAACACAGATTTTTTTTACTAATAACTTGTTATTCAGAATTTTTTTACTAATAACACAGGCATATTTGAATGTTATTTTATAAGCAACTTGTCATGTCAGTAACACATAATTTTTTACTAATAACTTGTTATTCAGAATTTTTTTACTAATAACACAGGCATATTTGAATGTTATAATTTTTAAGTAATAATAATTTATATTACAATATATTAGAAATAAATTTCAAGTGAAATATTTTTGTTACGTCAATGGACGGACACGGAAGTATCGRAATTAATAAATTGCAGGTGTACTATTTTTATTACATTACATGAATTGCTGGACACGCAAGTCCCGAAAATTTTAGAATTATTGGTATAACTGTAAATTATAAAACATTAAAATATTAACAATAATTTGTAAGTGGAATATTCTATTACATGTGAATTTAACAGTAAACTAGGGAAAGAGAAAGTAGAATTGTCGTGGGAGGTGTTTTTTTTGGGAAGATAGATGAATAATTAACAGAGGATTTATTCAACAATTCAATTTGTCTTTTATTCATTTGTATACATATGGTAGTCGTGTATACATATGGTAATCGTGTGTAGTGTCCCAAAAAAATAAGATTCAGACAAGTTAATCATAAATGAATGTATGGTGAGAGGAATATTGGATTAAGAGGGAATTAGGGGTGATTGGTATATATCAGAATATTTTAATGGGTAAGTGGTACAACTCTATCACAGTGTGAAAAAAACTGGGTGAGATGGGATCAATAGGCTAGAGTACACAAAAATCAAAGAAAATGTTGCTCACTTGCACATGTGCTATAATTGATGGTCATTTGAGTTTCACCATATTGAATGACAAAGTAACCTCTCCACAATATTTTGACACATGCATATTACTTGTAAACATTCAACAACAATGTTGGACATTAAATTCCCCTCCAATAAAATCCATCTAATACCAGTGAGATTGTTAGATGATTTTTCTCCAATTAAATATAATTTAATACCCTTGACTCTTCCATGGAAGATAGAATGCAAACAAAATAGACTAATCCTAATACCTAAAAGAAAAAAACCTATATTATTTTAAAGCAATCATCTTCTAGTACGTGGAATCTTGATAACATGGTTTGTAGCTAAAATATAAAACTTGCTCTACCTACATCCATGTATTCATGATCAAGTTATAGAAAAATATTGTTTTTTAAGAAATGTACAATTTAGATTAGTATTTAGATTCTATTTTTTAAGACATCTTCTCATGGTTCAATCTCATTATATTTTAACAAGGTTGTGTTTGTGAAATATAAATCTAGCAAATAGATATTTCCATGTAGCTTAGATTGTTTAAGAGCCTCCACACATTTGAGATGAATTGATCGAAAATGATTCACAAATTTTGGGGTTATGTTTAATGTCACCAACATTTAACATATGATGTTTAATGTTGGTAATCTTAAAAAACTACATCAAAGAAGAAAATGAAAACATAGGGAAAGTCTCAATGGGTTTGGATTAATATTTTATATAATCATGGGTGTAGAATCAACATTTAATGTTGTAAGCATTTTTTTTTTTTTAACGTTGTTGGAGAAACACAATGTGTCACATGTCATGTAGTTAGTTGTTCAAAGTTAGAATGTGAACAAAGATGACTAACATAACTAAACAAGAAGAGATTGCATTGTTGTGGGATAGTCTATTTAATTCAATGGCCTTGGGGCCCATAGCCATCAATTTCAATCCTTTATTTATACAAATAGAAAAATTGTCAAGTCTATAGATGACTATAGTGAGATTGACAACATTCTTATCTTACATATATATTTTAAATGGTAATGTTGTGTAGCAATACCTGTATGAGATGTTTAATTAATAGTCAAGAATTTAACTTTTTTTTTTTTTAAGTAAAAAGGTGAAACCTGTTATATTACCATAAGCAAAATACAGTAGCTGTTTGTGATGCCAATTGTCCCGCCTAAACAGGAAACCGGGACAGCTGGGCATCCCTTGCCATGTGTTGCCCCATTCACAAAATTAACAAAATTAACAGTGCAACGTCCTGCCCGAAGGAAACCAGGACTATCAGTCGTAAAGATGGAACTGGATGTCATGAACTAGTTCTAAGGAAATTGAGAACTAACTGGCCCAAAGCCTAGATTATAGCAAAAAAAGCAAATTCTAGTTCTAAGCATCATTTAACCTTTGAGCCTGTGCGCTTGTCCTCGTCGTTGTGTTGCCGCCATCCTGCTGGGAACGCATAGGCCCGCGCACAAGTTGGGCATTGTCTCTTTGGAATATTTTTGGAGTGAGCCGCGAAGAGCATGTTGAGTCTCTGGTCAATTCGTGCTAGGCGAAAGATCCGGTCATCTAGCAGGCTCCTCACCTCAAAAATGAGATTGAGGCACCCCAAGTCGGCTAAGAATGGTTGCTCCTGGTTGTGGCTGTCAATTGACTCTGTGGGGGTGGTTTCAGCTGCTTCCTGATGCGTGTGCACCTGTTGATTGTGTTCTTGCAACGCCGCCTCCATGGGTGGTTCAGGAGGAATCTCCTCTTCGATGTAGCAAGTGGGGTAAGGCTCCTCTAAGCTGGTGGCATTGGGACCGAGCAAAATACGTGCAGGCGGAGGCTTACTGTCTGGACCAAATTCCGAAGGAGGGTTCCAGTTATCCGGCACTGTAAACAGCGTATGCTTGGGGGCACTCTCCATGCCTTCCTCCATGATAACTTCTTCCACGTACGCCATTGGAGGCGTTCGTGGTGTCTTTTTCCTTCCTCGGGCTTCCATTGCTAAGGCTTTCTCAAAATTCTTTTTCCTCTGTCGCCTTGATTCCGTCGTGTACCATGCAGCTCCCCTGTGCGGCTTCCCTCGCGCTCTAGGCATGGTGGGGGTCTGGTGGAGTGCCAGAGTGCTTTCCCGAAAGGTCGCTTAGCTCCAAAACACTAGCGAGGTCACAAGGTGCTGCCACTGTTCCAATGGATTGGAGGAGAAGCTGCGGCAATTCTGTTGTTCCAGTGGAGCGGAGGCTGCAAAGAGAAACTGGCGCTTTGCTTTGTCTACCTGGGCAATGAGGACTAGTGCTAACATGACCACCATGGCCATTAAAGCCTGCTGGTTAGTGCGTTGTTGGTCGGTAGTCCTCCCTCGCGGGAGGGGCCTCATCGTTTGAATGTGCCTGCTCATATCCATGGCAAGTTAAAGTCGGAGGGGATGTTGGCCGGTAGATGCATTAATACCACGTCCCGGCCGGATCCCGCGTGGCACAATTGCGCGACGTGTCACCCCATCCGAGGGTCAAGAATTTAACTTTGGTTATGCTTAACATTACAAATTATATTAATGTTTTATAATCTCTTAAGAATGGAGTTCCAACCACATTGCAACAAGTTGGTTGAAGACAAGGAAGTCTTCTCATGGAGAGGAAATCATGAGTAGAGATAGGAGGATAGGTGGATAAGTACAAGTGGTAGGGGATTTCAAAAAATTGATGGTCAATGTCAATCGCTCTTGAGTGACAAAAATTGAGGGTGATCTTCCCCTTAAAAGATACATTTGACATAACTAATTGAACACCAAATCCATAAATTGACACTAAAATTTGAAGTATATATGTCAAAGAGCTATAAGAAATGAAAAAAAAAAAAGATCCTTTCTTAAAATAAAAGATATGGTCCACAATTTATTACTCTAGAATAAAATTCTCCATTTACTAACAATAGAAATTGAAATTATAGACATGTCTTAAAACATGATTCATGAATCTTGAGTTCAAGTCCGAATTACCATTTTTCTTTACTATCGTTGTTTTAAAGATATAGCGATGAGTATGGCCTAAATATTTATGGGATTGTTGACAATGCCCATGTCTTAATTAAGAACAAAATCAATATGAGCTAGGATGACAAATTCACTAATTGTGGAGAGGTAAGACAACCAATTTAGTAATAGCTAGATATTATACTCTTGATTAGCAATTGTTATGACATGGGAAGATAGCGTTTGATCATTTAGTATGCACCAATTTGTATACTCACAACATAGCTTGGGGTCATCACAAAATTATCTTCTATTGCTTCACAAAATTATCTTTTATTACTTTAACGTTTAAAGTGCTTTTTTTGAATGAGGGTTACATGATTTTGAATGAGGGTTACACATACATTTATACTTATACCAAAGAGAGGTAGACACACACATATCAAATTAGGGTATATAACCCAATAAGATATATGATTTCAATGTCTTGAGATATGGTTTAAATGTAATTTGGGATCATTATTACAAAGACAACTTAGGTTGAAATTTTAATATTTAGGTTTTTTCTATATAGTGTTTCTAGGCCTCGCTCAATAAATGTTTGTAGGCCTTGCTAAATAGATGTCGAAGGAGGTGGTGTAGGTTATGTATGGTGGAGTTGAGCAGCGGTCCATCTCTTCCTGGCATCCGCATCCTTGTGCACACAACCGTGTCTCCATGAAGTTTTCTATGCCATGAGTTGAGAAATTGTCCATCTCTTTAAGAGCATCCTTGTGCGGACAGAGAGACAGTGGGTACAAATTTGGAGTCTTTGCAAGCATCTTTGTGCGGACAGACAAGCGGTGGGTACAAATTTGGAGCTTGTGCAGACAACAGTGTTTCCATGAGGTTTTTGATGCCAGGAGTTGAGCAGCGGTCCATGTCTTTGTGAGCATCCTTGTGCAGATAGAGAGGCAATGGGTACAAATTTTGAGCATGTATAGAGGCGATGGACAAATTTTGAGCATGTACAGAGGCGATGGACAAATTTCGAGCATGTATAGAGGCGATGGGTACAAATTTCGAGCATGTACAGAGGCGGTGGTACAAATTCCGAGGAGGAATAGCTGGCGGGTTAAGCCAAGCCCATGCCTCCCCTTGGATTATCGGGAGTTTGTATGGAAATCCGCAGAGGCCGTGGGGGACAATGCAACAATGGGCCAAATTGCATTGCATACGTGTTATTTGTCCATTGATAGGTTATGGACAGAAGACAAAAATCCTCAAACGAACCTCCCCTTAAAAGAACGCGCCTTCAGTGTATTTATAAAACATTAAAATATTAATAATAACAGTGTAATTATAAAACATTAAAATATTAACAATAATTTTTAAGTGAAATATTCTATTACATGTAAATTTAAAAGAGTTGTTATGCATGGAAGTCTCTAGAATTTTAGAGACTTAACTATACTCATAAACATTATTGGCGGGTGAATCATTATTGAAATAGAGGCCTTATTTTTTAAACCGACATAGACACATACACATCTAGGCTCGAAAACTGACTCCACTTGGCATATCAAATGGGCGACCTAGTTATAAGGGAACCCCTTACCTTCCTTCGCTATGCTTAGGTAAGGGCCCTATTTATTTATGAAATAGGTCTTATTTATGAAATGGAATAGGTTATACCTTTCTATCTAGGGTAAGGGGCCACCAAATACTATACTATATGACCTTATCTTATCTAGTACTATTATATGACCTTATCTTATCTTATTCTCTTTACTCGACTCTATTTTACCTTGCTTACTTGACTTACTTATAGGGGTCTAGGGGCAACAATCCCCCCTCGTAATCTTGATGTTTGGAAAGGGTTGTGGTGTGTCTTAAAGAGTAGGTGCAAGATAATTCAGGTTATCAAAGCCTAAATTTAATATGCTATCCAAACAAAAACTATTTATTTTAATAGTGATTAATTGTGGGTTTAATTGTTAAGAATATGTGTTTCTTCTTTGGAAGTCACATGTTCAAATCCAGAGAGGGGTAGACTATGTACATCTCATTAGAATCCCTTGTCCTATAAACAATGGGGTTTCACATACCAATTTGTATATTATGAATATAAATTAATGTTGACTTGCCACTTCAAGAGGGAAACCTCCAATTAAGCAAAGCTCCAATACAATACAATCACTAAGCACTTAATTATATATCTTCTGCTACTATAAATAGTTTATATCTATCCAAAATCTTAACCACCTAGTGGGATTTTATTAATGAGAATATGCCAAATACCTAGTGGACCTTTTTAATGGAACTACCTTACATTTATTGATTACACACTCTAATTTCCAAATGGACTTTATTAATAAATATAACCACTATACATTAAGTAACAACCTATTCCCTTAAGTAGGGGAGTTAGGGTGGGACTCTAACAGGCCCTCCCCCTTCAAAATATTTTTTTTCATTAAGGCTAGAGATGTGGAAATTGTTGTAGGCTTGGAGATGGCTCCCACATGGCATATTAGAGCTATAATACCTTAGTTACGACCATGGATTCTATTATATCTGATTATGTAAATGTTGTAAATATGCTAGTATGGGGTCCTAGTGCAAAGTTCAAG
>JZKD02S1673801.1:55381-83261 GCA_000966675.3 Picea glauca
CCTAACTACAAATGCATACTAATGCATACTAAAGAAACACACTTTTACCTAACGACATATTAGACCAAGTAGATCTTAACTAACTCCTAAGTGTCTAAATATCCTAACAATTATCGATGAATTACCGAATTCCTTACTACTTGTGAGACGTATCAGTCACCATATTGACTTGATACCTAGTGCAAGTCTACCTGACGTAGACCTATCAGCCCTAATTCCAAAAGCGCTTGTTGCAACTCGCAACTCGCGAGTTCGTGAGTTGTGGCTCCCGACTCTTCATTTCAAATCTCGCAATACCCGAAATCACGAAATGGGTATAGCTCCCCTCTGTCAACTCCCTCCACGCGTGACCACCGGCTAGGCTAAGCACTAGCTCCTCTCACTACTCGCCACTTCACAAGTTGTGGCGTCCAACCTTGGCACCTTCCTTTCATGAAACCCCAAGAAGCGATGTTGACTTTTCTCCTTGCGTTCTCGCTACTCGCGACTTCATGAATTGAAGGGTTGAACTCTCGTTCCCTTATCTCACAAATCCCCAAGACGCGAGAGGTCAACAGGTGTTGACTCCTTTCACTAGGTAACACATGTCCACCTATCTATTGCACGGGCCCACCTTGTGGTTCTAACACGTGTCCCTCGTGCCCAGCTTCGGCACTTCGCGACTTTGCTTCCCGAAGCGCTACCTCCTTTGAACCTCGACACCCGAAGTGTCGAAATCCCGAACTCCTTGCTACTCCTTATCTCAACTCGCAACTTCAGGACTTTCAGGACAAAAGTATCAACTTCCTATCCGTCGATATGCTGAAATTCTGAAATTCCGACATGTCATCAACACGGGTCCCACAACGAAAATTCCGGCCTTTTGGAGTTTCAGACTTCGCGACTTCGTGAATCCTGATGCTAAGATTTCGGCTCTTCAACCCATGGAACCCCTGAATGCGCGATAGGCACGATGAGACTCTGATCCAACGATCCTCCCCTGACCTGGATCCTACGGCTGTCCTAGCTCCTCGCGATTTCTCCACTCACGACTTGGAGAACCCAATCTTTGGGCTCTCACCTTGCGAACCTCCGAGTTCGCAAGATCCCTTGATCTCTGCCACCTGTCCTCCTCCAATGGACGACTACAATTCTCTCGCAGCTTCGCCGCTTGCGAATCTTGATGCAAAGGTTTTAAACTTTCAACTCGTGAATCCATGAAATGAGATTATGCGAGTGAATCCAACAGCCCTAGTTGGCTCAGATCCTATGGCCTGATTTCTTCTGAGATTGCACTTAGAAAAACACTCGCCGTAATTCTCCTTGCTCTTCTGCAAGATCTGACGGCTCTTGGGACTTCGTGAATTCTCCACGGAGAATTCTGACCATCCAATTCCTCCTTGACGATTCTTGCGAAATGAACAAAGTCTTCTTTCATGAAACTTATCCACCTGCAAAACAACGTCGCTGCGCCTTCTTACAACACTTCAAGGCACTAGCACTCTTGAGCTTCTCTTCGACAACTTCGAAGACTCTATCCCTTCTGAGCTTTGTCCACAACTCAAGTCTTCAATAAGACTCTTGCATGCACTCCTTGCAGCAATTCTTCAAATACTTCCAAGTATTTGAACCTCTTCGACTCTGCGCACTCCCTGCGACAACAGTCCTTCAACAACTCCCTCAGGTTGTAACTCTGAAACTCCACTCGGCCTGTGCACTCCTTGCACGACTTATGTGCTTAACTTGAACTTCTGCGAGAATGAGAACAATGCTATCCCTCCTGAGCTTTCAGAGGTGAACTCTGACTTCTGTCAACACACACCTTGCAGACAATTTCACTGCACTCCTTGCAGGAAAACTCTTGCTCAGAAAGAGAAACAATTGAAACTCATTCTTTACTCTCTCAAACTTCGAATGCTTAACATGAAATCATACATACATGGCATAAAAGCAAATGTATATCGGAAAGAGTAAAACAATCATGAGCATAACATTCAATCATGCATACACAGAAAGTATTTGAACACCATGAGACTGGATCAAAGCTTCATATATTAATCTCAGAACTTCTATACATGGGTTCTCCTACACAACTTTCTGCTTCTTCTTCTCTATGATCTCTTGATTGATTATGTTGCTAATGTTACAATGATACAAGTGAGGGTGTCTATATCTGTTTTCCCTCTGGCTCCTAAAACTATCTAATCTAAGAATTTAAAGCTACCTACTTACATTTACTAGCATAAATGCCTCTTAATGCTTCAGATGAGAGCGGGATGCTCAAGGTTTGATTACAATCTACAAGTACGCCCCTTCTTAATTGTCTCATTTAAGTTTGGCATATCCAACTTCAAAACATTTCAAACAATTCATCATGTGCCAAAATGCATCGGTGTTTGTCCCACGCTCGCTTGTTGTTGGAGATGCTCCTGCATCATACTCCCTCGCTTGAAAATTTTCATGGGCTCTTGTCCATGAGCTCTCGCATGGTCTGTCCATGCTTTTGGATCTCTGTTTCATTTTCCCAGCTGGCAACTTCAACTGGATATCCCTTCCACTTGACCAAGTATTCAAAATATTCCTTTCGCTTGGTCCTCTTACTAACTCTTTTGTCCAGTATGCTTTTCATTTGTGGTTTCTCTACAACTGGCATCTGTTTTGTCCACTGAACCTCTGGTTGTTCACTATATGCTCCATCTTTGTATGGGTACAAATCTAAGACATTGAATATCATAGAAATTTCGATCCCATCGGGTAATTCAATCTCATAAGCATTTGCCCCAAATTTCTTCAAGACCTTACATGGTCCGATCTTCTTCATCTTCAGTTTGTTATATGTCCCCTTCGGGAACCTTTCCTTTCTCAGATGTGCCAGAATCAAATCACCAACCTCAAATTGAAGTTGTCTCCTGTGTTGATCTGCTCTGCGCTTATACTCTTGGCTTGAGTTCTACAATCGCTCCTTCACCTGGTTGTGAAGTTCCTTCATCGCTTCTGCAAAATCCTCTGCACTAGCACTCCTAGTTGCATTCTGTTTTGAATCTCTCAATTCCGAAACTCCTTTTGGATGCATCCCATAAACAATCTGGAATGTACTCCACCCTGTGCTTCTATTTAGTGAGTCGTTATATGCAAATTCCTCCTGTGGTAGAATATCGTCCCACTAATTGTGGTGTTCTGTCACCAAGCTCCTCAGCAAGTCTCCCAAACTTCTGTTCACAACTTCTGTCTTTCCATTCGTCTGAGGATGATAAGCTGAACTGAACGACAAGTTCGTTCCTAGCTTTTTCCATAAGGTTCTCTAGAAGTGTCCCACAAACTTGGTGTCTCGATCTGAAACTATGTTGTTTGGTAAGCCGTGAAGTCGAATGACTTCTTTGAAAAACAGATTTGCAATGTGAGTTGCGTCACTGGTTTTCTGACACGATATGAAGTGTGCCACCTTAAAAAATCGGTCCACCACTACAAAGATCGAGTCGAACCCTCTTTGTGTTCTCAGCAGCCCCAATATGAAGTCCATGATGACTGCATCCCACGGCCTGTCAAGTATGGGTAACGGTTGATAAAATCCTGCATTTTGTCTCTTTCCTTTTGAATGCTGACAAATTTTGCATCTGTCCACGAATATTTTGACGTCTGCTCTCATTCCTGGCCAAAAATATGACTCATTTAACTTTGAGAACGTCTTGTCATGACCAAATTGTCCGGCCAATCCTCCACTATGTTTCTCCTTCAGCAAATTCTCCCTCATGGAGCCCTTTGGAATACATAATTGATTGCCCCTTAATAACAATCCATCCTGGATCATGTATTCTGTCCACTGGCTTATGTCCCTAAGAATTGGATTCTCAGTTGCTTCATACGCCTCCTTAAAATCTGGATCATCTCTGTACATGTCCCTGAGATCATCAAAACCCAGTGTTTTGACTTTGAACTCCTGCAACAGCAAACATTTTCTGCTCAAAGCATCAACAACTTTGTTAGCAGTTCCAGAAATATGCTTAGTTACAAAAGTAAAGTTCTGCATGTATTCAACCCATTTAACATGTCTTTGATTCAACTTCTCCTGTTGAGTCACAAATTGCAAAGCATGATTGTCACTGTATAAGACAAACTCCTTAGGAGTCAAATAGTGTCTCCACTTCTTCAATGCCTGAATAATAGCATAGAACTCCTTGTCATACGTGGAGTATTTCACTTTTGCTTCATTCAGCTTCTCGCTGAAGTATTCTATCGGCCTGTCTTCTTGGCTCAAGACTGCCCCTATTGCAAATCCACTTGCATCACATTTTACCTGAAATGTCTTTTTAAAATCCGGCAAAACCAAAATTGGTTGTTCCGTGATTTTCTTCTTCAACAAATTAAAAAATTTCTCAGCCTCTTCTATCCAGTAAAAATACTTGTGTCTCTTCTTCACTGTGTCCATCATTGGTACCAATCCATGAAAACTTCGAACCTCAAATATACTCTTTGGCGATGGACAATTCTTAATTACCTCCACCTTATCTGGATCCATCTTCAACTTGTCTACAGAAATAACAAAACCCAAATAAATGAGATCTGTCTTCATGAATGAGGATTTCTTCATGTTTATCAGCAACTTCTCTTGCTGTAGCCTCTGCATCACTGTAGCCAAATGTTTCAGATGCTCTGCCTCTATTTTACTGAAAATCAGTATGTCATCAAGATACACAATGACAAATTTTCCGATGAAATCCTTCAAGACTTCGTTCATCAACCTCATGAAAGTACTTGGCACATTCGTTAAGCCAAACAGCATAACAAGCCATTCATGCAACCCTTCATTGGTTTTGAATGTTGTCTTCCATTCGTCTCCTTCTCTCATACGAATTTGGTGATATCCACTTTTCAAATCAATCTTCGAAAAAAATTTGGCCCCACTCAAGCAATCCATCAAATCATCCATCCTTGGCAATGGAAATCTATACCTAATGGTAATCTTATTAATTGCTCTCAAGTCAATGCACATCCTCCAGCCTCCGTCTTTCTTTGGACTGAGCACTATCGGAACAGCACATGAACTCAAGCTTTCTCTAACCAACCCTTTGTCTATTAAGTCCTGGACCTGTCTCTTGACCTCTTCATTCTCCTACGGCATCAATCTGTACGCTACTTTGTTTGGTAAAATATCTCTAGGTATGAGATCAATATGATGACTCACACTTCTGATTGGTGGCAACGAACGAGGTAGTTCATCCACTACTATGTCATCAAACTCTTCCAGTAACTCCTGGATTTCCTCTAGTAGATCATCCACCTTTGTACTAGTTAAAACAATTTTAGGCTTCCTAACCACAATGAATTGCGATTCCTCCTTCTTCTTAACCTCTGTTAGAAGTTCCTTCCCACTCATGAGAAGTACAACGTTGCTTACTTCAGGTTTTACTTCCTTGTCTTTGATTGGAAGCAACATGTGAGTTATCCCATTCTTCTCTAGGGTGTATGTGTTCTTCCTCCCATCATGAATCATATTTCTATCATATTTCCACGGTCTACCTAGAAATAGATGACAAACATCCATGGGAATAACATCACAGAGTATTTCATCTCTATATCCACCTATTTTAAACTCAACTAAGCATTGTTTAGTGACATTTACCTTATGTCATTTTTGTAGCCACGAAACTCTATATGGGCTTGGATGTTCAATCGTCTCCAGCTCTAGCTTTTCTACCATCTCTGTAGAAACGAGATTATCTGTGCTACCATTGTCCATGATGACTTTGCATGCCCAGTCTTTGGTCTTGCAAGCGGTCCGAAAAAGTCTGTTCCTTTGGACCGAACTCTCCATCTCCTTCTCTGGTGTTAAGAGAACTTTTCGCATCATCAACAATCTTCCTCCTTCATCATCCTCTGCCTCAACATTTTGCCTCTGTGCTTCGGCAATGTGAGTCTCACCACCTTCTTTCTTTCTGTCTAGACACTCATAAGATTTATATCTGACCTTTCTGCATGTGAAGCATTTCACCACTCCACCTCTTCCTCTTCCTCTACCTCTGGTACGAGGAAAAATGTTTCCAACAGCATACTGACCTCTTTGGTCGGTATGCTGCCCTCTCTGTGAGATTCCACCTCTCTCAGTTTGAGTCTGAGGTTTCTTCCACTCTTCCTTGGGTTTCTGATTTCTATCCTGGACAACTGATTTGCCTCTGGGCTAACTTCTGCCTCGGCCTCTTTGACTTTGCTTTCGACTCAGCTTCTCTTCAGCCTTCAGAGCCATCTGATAAGCATCTTCCACCATTCGGATGTTCATCATGCTCATCTCATCCTGAATGTCATATCTCAGACCATTCATATATCTAGAAACCTTTTGATCATCGCTTTCCCGATGACCTGCTCTGATGTTCAGCCTATATAATTCTTCAATGTACTTCTTCACTGTCATTAACTTCTGTCTCAAATTCTGCATTCTTTGAAACAGAGTAATTTGGTAATCCCTGGGAATGAATTTCGCCTTCATCTTCGCGATCATCCTATCCCAACTCTTGATTTTCTACTTGCCTTTGCAGCATCTATCAGCTTGTAGCTCATCCCACCACAATGATGCATGTCCTTTCAATCTTGTGACAGCATGTTTGACCTTTTTGTCTTCCTCGACATCTTCATAGTCAAAATATGTGTCCAGAGCTCTAATCCAATCTAGAAGCTCTTCAGCATCTAGATTTCCCTCGTATACTATGTTGAAACAAATCTTAAATTTTTATCCCTAAGGCCTAATTTTTTATTTTTCGGCTTTCGGCTTTCATAAAACACAAGCTCCGTATCAATTCTAAATACACGATACCTTTTTCTTAAAAAAAATTTTAATTTTTCAGATAATAAAAGGGAAAAAGGCTTACAAAAATTATAAGACTCCCGACGCTTTTTATTTGAAATTATTTAAAACGTGTTAAATTTTAAAACTAACGATTTTTTAAATTAAGCTTAAAAGAATTTTCGGGATTCGGGGTTTGCTACAAACAAATTTTTCGATGCAAATCGAATCGCGAAATCCCGATCCCCGATTTCCTGAGACGTTGAAATCTTAATTAAAACATGAATTAATTAATTCTCTTATAAGAAAGGTTAAGGGTTAAGATAATCATGTCACGATTTCGGGATTCACGGTTCAGCGAGATCATATCTCCTGTCGTCATGTTTCCCGAAATCTCGAATTACGAAACCCCAATACACAGTTCACGTTAAATCAAACTAATTCTGTTTTGGCCTTAATCGTGATTAGTTAGTTAAATAAGATGAGTTAAGTCCTGTTTAAAAAGCAAGCCATCGCAATTTCGCAATTTCGGAGATCGGATTTCATTGATAACATACTTCTCAACATAAGGATTTCTGAAATCCCGAAAACGTCTAATCTCAATTAATTAATGTGCTAAAAGTATTTAAATCTTAATTAAAACATCGCGATTTCGCAATTTCGGAAATCATTTTTCATCGACGACATACCTCTCGACATCAGGATTTCCGAAACCCCGAAAAGAGAATTTTTCATCTTTAATCTATGATTAACACTAATTAACCCTTTTTTCAAAAAACAGGATTAATGGTAATCATTCTTTAAGTGTTCATTCATGTTTCGCTTTCCGATTAAGTAAGTTTCTCATTTTCTTTAAAAACCCAAAGGCGCCTAAATACGGACATTAAATGCATATCTCGGAAAAATATCCTCCGCATTAAGAGATTTAAATTCGTGACAGCTGTGTAAATCTTATCATTTTTAAATGTGTTCAAAATAAACATTCAAATGTCTGTGTTTTCATTTTAAGCTGAGCTTGTTCATCAATTTTCTATGACAGGTTTTCAATTAAACGTTGAAGTCATGGCACCCAAAAAGGCACTGAAGAAGAATGAAGACACATAGGAAGGAGATATTATCTCTGACACCACTCCACATGCTATAGATTCTATTAAATCTTCGACTCAAATCTCTGAATTGCTGGAATACGAGTTTGAGAATGCTCATCCTGATTCTGAAAATCATTTCTAGGACATAGCTGAGTCGGAGCTTCATAAGATCGCTGCGCGCCCGAGGCTCATAGCATACACTGATATGATCAGTTGGGCTCTGGATAAGGTCGATATCCCAACAAGGATCATTTTAAACGACCAAGGAGCTATCGTCGGCTCATTCAGGCCAGAACACATACAAGTAATGTATAAACTCTCGCCAAATCCTAAACATACTTTTAATTCTGAATTTTTAGCAGAGTTTCAGAGAAAAGAATGTATTGAAGCAGACCAAACATATCTCGATATGATTAGAGGATGGGCAAGGTGTCCAGCAAATTTTAGAGCTAATTCCCATGGGATTTATGCTATAGCATCCTTAAATGAATACATGGTATGTGTAGCCATTATGTTATGTAGACTTTTCGGGAGAAAAGATCCCTGTCATTTTCATGCAGATTGGGTGCCCTTTTTAGAGGAAGCTTCAGAAGGAAATGGTTTTAATTGGCATAAGATTTTGTCAGATAACCTAACACAAGAAGTCTTATACTACAAAGCAGTAAAATCAAAGGGACAACCAACAACTTTTTATATGTCTGCATACATTATGGATGCAATCTGTTATGTGACTCCCTTTCCATTAATGAATTGGAGTTGGAACATTTCCTTTCCAGAACCCATTCATAAATATCACTCGGCCCTTTGGGAAGAAAATGCTAAAGATGCATTTTATTATAATTCCTATGCACATAATATTTTTTGGATGCGAACCCCCTCGCATTTCTGATGCAATCACATAAAATCTTAAAGAAGTTGCCAACTGGTTTATTGAGGAAAATTTTTCCTACATTAGGGTTTATGGTTGTTCCATTTCCCCACATGCACTCTCTAAATTTCTACCAGATAGATTGGTGTGCAAGGAGGTAGCCCATCAGATAGTAAAGGGCGGTGTTGGATTAGAATTAAAAGCAGCTCAGAAGAAGTCATGGCCATCTTTCTCTGTTCATATTGGGAAATTTTCTTTATTAAATTTAGGCCATTCTAAGGTAGAGGCTGAGTCATTAGAAGAAGTGAAATTAGTAGATATTGAGCACAGAAAATATGACCCCTACCAAGTAATAAGTAGGCATTTCATACATTGTAATCTAAAGGCGTATGAACATGAAGCATCTAATTATGATGATATATTTAAGGATGTTAAATCCTATGAAGAAGTATTGAACAGAGTACAGGCCATGCCACCTAACTCACAGACCGGATTCGCATCTTTTCAAATCCATAGGCGAAGTTGCCTACCTAAGAGTTTGCAGGGTGAAGTTTCAACCCCACCTCCAGAATAGGAAGGGCCTCCTCCAGGATTTGAAACTAATACACAAGATAAAACAAATACCAAAGGCAAGTTGAAGAATACTGAGATGCCTTCCCAAGATACAAAAGTTTCTCAAACAAAAGAATCAGAAACAGAGAAGGGAAAAGATTGGGAAACAACTCCAGAAATCATTAAGGATGTTCCAGAAAAGATAGGAGGAACAACATCAACAAAGCTCGGTAGTCCTATCACCTCCTTAACTCCATTGCAGTCAACTTTTGGAACCCCCCATGAAGGAGCTTTATATGTCAATGATCTAGAGTCGATTTCAAGAGATGAAATCCCCCCATCAGATTACTTTTTTAGTAAAAAGCGAAGAGCAGTCTTAAAACAGGAAATTCATCCAAGAGGAGAGGGAATGATTAAAAAGCATAGGGTTATTATAGATGGAAAGAAGCTCAAAGATGGAGAATTTGCTACGGAGTTAGCAGGTACAATGGGTGCTATAGCATCAACAAATATGTATTATGTTGGCAATTTAACAACCATGCTCGAACAAAAAGACCAAACAATAATTCAGTGGCAAGACAAATTAAAAGACACTGAGATAAATATCAGTTGGGGAATACAAAAGGGTCTAGAACAAGCTAGACTAAAAGATATGCAAGAAATTCAGAAAATAAATAAAGACTTGGAGGAGGCAAAACACATAATACAGGTCACACAGGAACAGGTCCAAAAGCTGGGAGAAGAAAATAAACATTTACAAGATAAAATTATGTCTATTACTAATCAAGTAGTAGAACTTGAAAATTTCAGGACACAAGCATTGGGGATATATTTGAAAATAGAGGAAGAACAAAAAAAAGTGTTTTTGAATCTGGAAGTAGTCCAGAATTATTTTCAAGAAACAAATAAGTCTTTGGAGAATGTTTTCCAGAAGGAAAGGGAGGCGAAAGTAGCTAGAACGACTTTTCAAAAGGCAGTGGCCTTCTCAACAAAGGAGGAAGTTGGAAAGATTCAAAAATTATCCATTTATGAACAAGATAAAGGGGACATAATACTAAAAGTGTGGGAAGCAAACCTGGCCGAATATAAAAGAATAACCAGAGAGGTCAATGATGATTGCCAGGGAATTTTTTATCTCTTAGAAAGAGTTTCATTGAATATCAGAATAGATGACTGTCCTGGATTATTAGGTGAGATTAATATTGACAAGCACCAGCTAAGGTTCAAAGAAGAGCTGGAGAAAATGAATATAGACATTTCAAAAATTAAATTAATCAATATCGCAGAGATCAACAAATGGATGGTGATGCTGAATCTAAAGTTGAAAACTATTAAATTCACAGAGAAGATGGTAGAAAATCGTTTGCCTGAATTACAGAAAAGATTTCTGTTGTTTGAAGCAAATGAGATACTAGATGCTCCCAGAACTTTTGTGAAATTTTTGGGAAAGTGTGTTCAGTGTATTGAAGTGGAGAAAGGAAGTTCGTCAACGCAAGCTTAAAAACATCTTTTTTAAAATGTTTTTCATCATTAGAAATTAGAAAGAAAATGTAAACGGTTGACATTATTTTTATATGTAACCGTAATATTAGGAAGTTGGTTAGTCACCAACGAGAAAATTTTGATGAAAATGTATAAATGTAGTTTCTAAAGACTGAGAAAAGGCTTTTGATTTTTTGGAGAGAGCCGATTGTAATAACAGTTTTCCAATCCATCGTAATATAGATTACAAACAAGATTCTGAATCCTGCAAATTTGTAGCTATGTGTTCTTCAACCTTGTTTACTATACTCTATTGTATTTTTCTTTTAATGTTTTTCTAATAAATAATCAATTTGAAGTTATCTACATTTTTTATTTCTAGTTCAGATTGGTTTGGATATCAAATTATTTACAGTTTTTCCTCTGAAATTGCTATCAATGATTTTAAGACCTGTAAATCATTTGAACCTTAATACTTAACTTTTCATTAGAAACCTTGTTTTCTTTCATTATTATCTGTCGAAATATGAGATTCTTTCTTGATTAAAGCCTCATATTTTTCTGTAGTATTTATTTGTTATTTTATTATCCTCAAATTGTTACAAATCCAGGAAACAACCTCGAATGTATTYATGTTAGTGTTTTGAATTTCAAAATTGTTTTTCCTATTCTCATCTCTGGAAAGTTTGAAGTAACGTTTGATTAAAATTATTTCACAAATAAATAAAGTTTTATCCTCCATGACTGTTCCAAGTAGCAGACAACCCAACATTGAACCTGGCCTTCAAGATCAAACCAGTATTGCCTTGAATATATTTAATACCATCTTACAAACAACAACTAACTAGGTTGAATTAGAACGTTCATGGGCTGCTATTGAGAGATACATTAGCATCCAAGAACAATAGGAAGTAAGACAGAGACAGTTGAGAAACTGATTCTGCTTTACCCTTCCTTTTAAATTCTTATTCTCAAATTATTCCTTTAAACATTTACAGATGCCTTGATGGTATACTTTATAACCTTAAAGTATAAACTCAGGAATAACATATTGGAATGTCCATTTTTTCCCTAGCACTCATTCTTGCAACATCCCTAAGTAGGCTTTCATTTGTTGCATCCTCTGTTATAACTTCTTCTCCTTCATGTCCAGCTTCATATTCACTTTCGGAATCACTGAGATCCCTATCACTGGCTATGCGCCTCTATGTTGTCTCCATGTCCTTGAGTCTGGCGTGTATGTCACGCATCTCTCTTTCCATGGCCAGATTTGGAACCTACCTACCCCTTCCTCTTGGCATTTCCCTCTCCTCCGACAGATCAGGTGTTTGTCTGTCTCTTCTTCTCGGCGGCATGGTTGAGATTCCTTTCTCGCTTTCCCTGTCTGAAGTATACAAACAGATTCAAGCTCTGATACCACTTGACGCAGACCTATCAGCCCTAATTCCAAAAGCGCTTGTTGCAACTCACAACTCGCGAGTTCGTGAGTCGTGGCTCCCGACTCTTCCTTTCAAATCTTGCGATACCCGAAATCACGAAAGGGGTATAGCTCCCCTCTGTCAGTGCCCTCCATGTATGAACACCAGCTAAGCTAAGCGCTATCTCCTCTCGCTACTCGCCACTTCACAAGTTGTGGCGTCCAACCTTGGCACTTTCCTTTCACGAAACCTCGAGAAGCGTTGTTGACTTTTCTCCTTGCATTCTTGCTACTTGTAACTTCGTGAGTCAAAGGGTTGAACTCTCGTTCCCTTATCTCACGAATCCTTGAGACACGAGAGGTCAATGGGTGTTGACTCCTTTCACTAGGTAACACGTGTCTGCCTATCTATCGCACGGGCCCACCTTGCGGTTCTAACACGTGTCCCTCATGCCCAGCTTCGGCACTTCGCGACTTCGCTTCCCGAAGCGCTACCTCCTTTGAACCCCGACACCTGAAGTGCCGAAATCTCAAACTCCTCGCTACTCCTTATCACAACTTGCGACTTCGGGACTTTCGGGACAAAATTCTCGACTTCCTATCTGCTGATATGCTGAAATGCCGAAATTCTGACACGTCATCAACGCGGGTCCCATAACGAAACTTCCCTCCTTTTGGAGTTTCGGACTTCATGACTTCGCAAATCCTGATGCTAAGCTTTCGGCTCTTCAACCCACGAAACCCTTGAATGCGCGATAGGTGCGATGAGACTCTGATCCAACAGTCCTCCCTTGACCTGGATCCTACGGCTGTCCTAGCTCCTCACGATTTCGCCACTCACGACTTGGAGCACCTAATCTTTGGGCTCTCACCTTGTGAACCTCCGAGTTCACGAGATCCCTTGATCTCTGCCACCTGTCCTCCTCCGATGGACGGCTGCAATTCTCTCGCGACTTCGCCGCTCGCGAATCTTGGTGCAAAGGTTTTAAACTTTCAACTCGTGAATCCACGAAATGAGATTATGTGAGTGAATCCAACGACCCTTGTTGGCTCAGATCCTATGGCCCGATTTCCCTTGAGCTTGCACTTAGAAAAACACTCGTTGTAATTCTCCTTGCTCTTCTGCAAGATCTGACGGCTCTCAGGACTTCGCAAATTCTCCACGAAGAATTCCGATCGTCCAATTCCTCCTTGACGATTCCTGTGAAATGAACAAAGTGTTCTTTCACGAAACTTATCCACCTGCAAAACAACGTCGATGCACCTTCTTACAACACTTCAAGGCACTAGCCCTCTTGAGCTTCTCTTCGACAACTTCAAAGACTCTATCCCTTCTGAGCTTTCTCCACAACTCGAGTCTTCAAGAAGACTCCTGCACGCACTCCTTGCGGAAATTCTTCAAATACTTCCAAGTATTTGAACCTCTTCGACTCTGCACACTCCCTGCGACAGCAGTCCTTCAACAACTCCCTCAGGTTGTAACTCTGAAACTCCACTCGGCCTGCGCACTCCTTTCACGGCTCCTGTGCTTAACTTGCACTTCTACGAGAATGAGAACAATGTTATCCCTCCTGAGCTTTCAGAGGTGAACTCTGACTTCTGTCAATGCACACCTTGCGGACAATTTCACTGCACTCCTTGCAGGAAAACTCTTTCTCAGACAGAGAAACAATTGAAACTAATTCTTTACTCTCTCAGACTTCGAATGATTAACACGAAATCATACATACATGGCATAAAAGAAAATGTATATCGGAAAGAGTAAAACAACCATGAGCATAATATTCAATCATGCATACACAAAAAGTATTTGAACACCATGAGTCTGGATCAAAGCTTCATATATTAATCTCAGAACTTTTGTACATGGGTTCTCCTACACAGCTTTCTACTTCTTCTTCTCTATGCTGTCTTAATTGATTATGTTGCTAATGTTACAATGATACAAGTGAGGGTGTCTATATCTGTTTTCCCTCCAGCTCCTAAAACTGTCTAATCTAAGAATTTAAAGCTACCTACTTACATTTAATAGCATAAATGCCTCTTAATCCTTCAGACGAAAGCGGGATGCTCAAGGTATGATTACAATCTATAAGTATTCCCTTTCTTAATTGTCTCATTTAAGTTTGGCGTATCCAACTTCAAAACATTTCAAACAATTCATCATGTGCCAAAATGCGTCGATGTTTGTCCCACGCTTGCTTGTTGTTGGCGATGTTCCTGCATCACTACCTAATAAAGCAGCTTATAGACTAACTCCTCAAGAAAATGAAGAAATCAAAAGGCAAGTACAGGAGTTATTGGACAAAGGATTAGTAAAGGAGATCTTAAGTCTGTGTGCAGTACCAGTGGTGCTCAGTCCAAATAAAGGTGGTGAATGGCACATGTGTAATGATTCCAGAGCAATAAACAAGATCACTATCAAGTACAGATTTCCACTACCTCATATTGATGATTTGATGGATTGTTTGAGTGGGTCAAAGTATTTTTCTAAAATTGATTTGAAGAGTGGATACCATCAAATAAGGATTAGAGAGGGAGATGAGTGGAAGACTGCATTTAAAACTAATAATGGATTGTGTGAATGGTTGGTGATGCCCTTTTGGCTCACAAATGCACCAAGCACATTCATGAGGTTAATGAATGAAGTCTTAAAAAAGTATACATGAAAATTTTTGATAGTGTATCTTGATGATTTTATGATTTATAGTCACAATAAGGAAGAACATTTGAATCATCTCAAGATGGTGGTGAACACTCTACAGAAGGAGAAACTACTGATAAACTTGAAGAAGTGTAGTTTTATGAAAAGGGAGTTGATATATCTGGGATTTGTAGTCTCAGAAGAAGGACTGAAGATGGATCCAAAGAAGGTGCAAGCAATCTTAAATTGGACAACACCAAGGAGTGTATTTGAGGTAAGAAGCTTTCATGGTCTTGAAAGTTTTTATAGGAAATTTATAAGAAAGTTTAGTCATATTTGTGCACCCATGATAGAGACCATAAAAGAGAGAAAACATCCATTTATATGGATAGAGACAACAGATAGAAATTTTGAATTACTGAAGAAGAAGATCACTGAAAAACCTATTTTAGCCTCACCAAGTTTTGACAAAACTTTTCAAGTGGAAATTGATGCTAGTGGGACAGCAATTGGGGTTGTGTTGAGTCAATAACATAGACCTATAGCATATTTCAGCGAGAAATTGAATGAGGCTAAACAGAAGTATTCATCATATGATAAAGAGTTTTATGCAATTGTGCAAGCACTCAAGAAGTGGAGGCATTACTTAATGCAAAACAAATTTTTCTTATATTCTGATAACCATGCAGTGCAGTTCATAAACAACCAACCAAAATTGAACCAAAAACATGCCAAATGGGTGGAATTTATACAAAGTTTCACCTTTGCAATCAAACACAAAAGTGGAAAATATAATAAAGTTGTTGATGTGTTGAGTAGAGTGAATTTGGTTTTGCAGGAGTTAAAGGTCAACACTTTAGGATTTGAAGAATTAAGTGACATGTATAAAGAAGATACTGATTTTAAAGATATATATGTAGTTGTTGAAAATCTAGGTGTACATAATAGGAGTCAATGGTTGGACTATATGTTACAAGGAGGGTTGATGTTCAAGAATAGTAAACTATGCATTCCTATATGTTCAATGAAGGAGAACTTAATCAAGGAGAAGCATAATGGAGGATTGTCTTGACACTTTGGACATGAAAAAACATATGCACCGATAAATGCTTTCTATTTTTGGCCTAGAATGCAGAATGATGTCAAGAAGTTTGTGGAGAAATGCAAGATTTGTCAGCATGCAAAAGGAAGGAGTCAGAATACAAGACTATATCAACCATCTCCAATTCCAAAAATTCCATGGGATTCAATCAGTATGGATTTTGTTTTGATTTTACCTAAAACACAAAGGGGATATGATTCTATCTATGTTGTGGTAGATAGATTTTCAAAAATGGCTCATTTTGTTGCTTGTAAAAAAACTATTGATGCAACTAATATTGCAAATATGTTTTTCTCATAAATAGTGAGATTGCATGGATTACCTATGAGCATTGTTTCAGACAGGGACACTAAGTTTGCAGGACACTTTTGGAGGACTCTATGGAAGAAGCTGGGTACAAATATTACTTTTAGCTCAGCCTATCATCCTCAAATTGATGGCCAAACAGAAGTGGTGAACAAAAGCTTGGGAAACATATTAAGAATTCTAGTTTATAAAAATCCTAAACAGTGGGATTTAGCACTTGCACAGGTCTAGTTTGCTTACAATGATACTCCTAACAGGAGTACAGGAATGAGTCCATTCCAAAACAAAATTGGAATGCACCCTAGAGGAGTATATGAACTCAGAGATTTGGGAAAGCAAGAGATAAGGAGTGCATATGTTGAAGAGTTTGTTGAACAAATGCATATATTACAAGAAGATGTCAAACAAAAATTACAAGAAAGCGGCAACAAGTACAAGCAAAGGGCAGACATGAAGAGGAGAGAGATGGAACTCCAAGTTGGCGATTTGGTTATGGTATACTTGAGAAGAGAAAGGTTTCCTATAGGGACATACAACAAGTTGAAATTGAAAAAGATTGGGCCTTGCAGAATATTGAGGAAGTTTTCTGCAAATGCATATGAGATAGAATTACCAAAAGGAATTGGGATTTCTCCCATATTTAGTGTGGCAAATTTATATCCCTATAAGGAATCAAGAACAGAGAAAATAGAAGAACCTGTGAATGAGGAAATTCAGACTTTGAAATGGGAAGAATAATTACCAAAGAAGGCAGAAAGGGAACTTGAAACAGTCCTAGATAAAAGAGTGACCAAGAAAACCAGAGGACAGACCTATTATCAGTATTTGATCAAGTGGAAAGGGAAACCAACAGAAGAAGCATGTTGGATGACAACAGTGGAGGTTCAGAAGTATAATATTGATCCTGACATCTTGTTGGAGCATTCTTTTCTTCCTCGGGAGTCTGATGCAGGAGCATCTCATGAAATATTTTCAAATTGACCTAGATGGTCAATTTATTTACCAAAGAGGGTGGGTCCTCTTAAAATTTGATTATTCTGTAATAAGTTAATAAAATTGTCCCTAAAAGACAGTGAACAAATTCGAATTTGTTAGCCTAGGTGTGTGTGAATCCACTTAATTAGGGATTATAGGATATTGTATGATATGTTGCATATTTGGTTTGTTAGATCTAAATGAATTAGGAATTCAGGGTTAAATAGGGAGTTTTGTGTAGATGGGTTTGGATTTCCCGTGAGTGTGAGATAGACTAGAATTGTTTTCTGAGTTTATTTTGTGTAGGACAACTAGAGATTTATTGTTATTTCCTTTATTTGAAGAATAATAGTAACTGTGTGGGGTTTGAAGTAATATTGTGCAAGCTATTGTTATTCTCATATTTTATTCCTTTCTAAACACGAGTAATTTTGATAGTTAATGTCACTATCTGAAGAGGAAACTAGCATCTATGTTATCAATTGTCCAAATACCATAATGACAGAGTAATACACCCAATTGGATAATTGGACTGCACAGAGTTGGTTTCTTATTGTGTTTGTGTGTTGTTTGAATATGATTAAATCTGTGAATCTAAATATAAGTCCAATACACGGTGTATATCCATATCAACGTTGGAACATGAGTGGATATTAACAAAGAAATCATGACCGAAATATTTTATAAAATAGAGCTTTGGAATCCGATCTCGAGATCGGACAGTGGAAATGCCATCAGGATTATGGTTTGTTGTGGTGGATCCTAACCCTGGATGGACCTGATAGAGATATGTCTTATATATCATAAATTTTGAATTCCATTTCATACGTGCACAAGGTTGAAGACAACACCTTGTTTTTAGTTTAAGCCTATGGTTATACCCAAGGTCATATAAGTATAGGGGCGGAAGAATAAGGGCTTATGACTGTGTGTTAATATTTCAATTGAAATTTACATTTCCAGAACTTGGGTAAACGTTGAGATTATAAACTATTTTAGAGTTTATATCTACATGCTTTTGTTGTGATCTTGTAGAAAAGGATAGTGAGTCTATTCTTTGACTAATAGAGAAAATATTGAGCCTCATTTTGCTATCATAAACCCTATAGGAAAACAAGACAGGGGAGTACAATCACAAGCCCTAAAATCAACCTTATATGCTTCAACAAGATTTAAATGAATGAAAACAACATAAGGGAGCACAATTGCAAGCCTTCCTAGGGTTCCAAAATACATTTTTTCCAAGGAGAACAAGATACCATGCAAATTATCACCAATTTGAAGCAAAAACACCAAGAATAAACCATCAAACTTAGAAATAAGAGTTACTAACCAAGTTGTTGAGCATGAGGGAACCCTAAAACATGAATTGTCAACACAAATATGAAGAAACATCGACAAGATCACTCTCCAAGAGGTGCACAGAAGTACTTCATGATGAAAGAGAAGAAAAGAAGACAAGAGAAGTGATTCTCCACAAGTGTGAGTTATGATTTACAAATGAGGGAAGCGCTTTCCTTTTATATGATCAAACCATAGCTCGTTTCCTCTTAAAGAACCCATAAAATTTAGTTAATCCATGATACAAGGTGGGTAGATTTAGGACAACCTCCAAAATAGCCTCAAACATGAAAATATAATGCTAAAACAACAAAACGTCTCCTCATAAGGTCACACTCTCCTCCCCATATATCATACTTTTTTTGAATTATTTTCTTACCAGTTGCATCAACCTCGACATTCTAATCCTTCTTCTCATAAGAGGCAGAAGGCACCAACCTTTTTGGTGTATATGTAACAACCATTTCCAAAATATAGGACAAGGGAAGGAAAATAGGTGGAATATGTTAAGTATGAAAACAAAATGGTTCATGGCCCGTATCAAGGATTCCCAGTAGTACCCATTTTTCCCAAGAGTGACAACACTCAAATAGAACACAAATTATGGCCACCAAGCTAAAACAAGGAAACAAGCATAAATTCCAAGCATGATGATCCATTATCTGACTTCAACTCATGATCCTCACCTAATGCCTAATGCATTAAATATGACACTTTATATGAAACAATGACTAGTGTACTTCATGAGTGTCAAGCCACCATCGTTAAATGAAACATGTTAATCAAATGAATGAGTTAATAAATGATGAGGGGGGAGGCATCTGAGGGGATTCTATTTGTGGAAAATGTTGATAATAATATCTCGAATCATTGTTTGCAATGTAGACCATGAGACGTGATCTCCTCTAGTTACCCTTAGGTGAGAGGGTGTAACAGTACCATCACTTTGTTTTTCAATAAGAGTGGCTCCATAACATGACTATTATGCATCTATGCAAATGATGAGTAAACATATAGAGGGAATAATCAAGCTAGTAGCATTTTGGTAAAGCTACTTTATGCCTTATAATACTTATGTATGTTGTTTTTCCATGGTGTTATGGAAATATTCCCCTGTGGACAGGTGAACTTTCCCTTGGATTATTGACCACTATACCAAGACAGAAAAACACAAGTGGACACTAACATCCCTTTGAATTTAGTTTAACTAATCAAAAAGAGAGAGAGGGAGGAAATGTGTGATGCACCTGGTTTCGAAGTTTGTCCTCGCTACTTCCAATCCAAGCTTGATCTCCAAACTCCTTAGCACAACTTGATACCTGAAATGAAATAGATAGCAAAGAGCACCAAAGAAATCCTACTCTACAAAATTATATCAAACAAATTCATCTACAAAGATTGAAGGAACAATAGACAAGCACATGCAAGAATACACAAGCTTGAAGGAAATAGGCCAAGTATATTAAAATGAGAACCCAAAGAGAATACTTACAAACATGGATGGTGATGCAGCACTCCTCCAATATCTCCTCATCCAGACCCTTGCATGAATCCCAAGATCATAAGTTTGATATATCTTTATGTCTTTTTTCACCTTGGAAAGGCCTCTTTTTATAGGCTTGGGAGATTCAACCACCATGAGTATATTTGGGGATTAGTTGAGGATATGACTCCTTTAGGTTAGGATCTGATCCTAGGATAGTGCCATAGGATATTATTTAATCCAAACCAACCTCATCTCCAAGAGATGGCCTTCAAAAAGAGGTGAGATTCTCTAAATTTTCCTCTAACCAAAATCAATGCTCAGTTAGAGATAGATAGTTGATCCTAGATCAGTGCTCCCTAAATAAGGTAATGGGGGCATTGATCTAGGGGTAGCACTCCCCCAGCATGGCTAGGGAGGCACTACCCTTCAAAAATTCCCAAAAAATGGTCGATTTTTTAAGTAAAAAGTGTGTTTTTGGCCTTGAAATGATGAGTTTCTTCCTCCAATATGGCTTAGTGATCATGGAAAATGTTCTTTGATGGTTTCAAGGGTTTAAGACACATATAAACACATAGAAAAGTGTATGCGACACTTAGTAAGGTGCATACGACACTTGAATACACTTGCGACACTTACCAAGGTGCATATGACACTTGCGACACTTAGGGTGAGATACTTAAGTGCGGTATTTTGATGTGTAACAAATTTCCCCCTAAAGTGTGAGGTCAAAAGAGAAATCGATGGTCGAAACACTTTACAATTCTTCAATGCAAGGGTGTGGAGTTGGAGAACCTGGCAAAAGTTGCAAACAATCATCAAACACTATTAATATGTGTTCCATTTCTGAGGTAGGCATACCTATGCTCGGAATACGAGATGAATAAAAGCACGGTCGCCGACCAATGCACTACGGATCCATGAAAAATACTGACTAAGGATATGGACACCGGATATAAAATGTGGATCCATACCTCCATGACATGAACTTATCATAGCCATGAAAAATACACAGTGGAGCTACGAGATGATAAAACATAGTCATGGACCAATACAATGTGGATCTATGTGACAGTATATATATCATCATTCTCAAATGATCTCCTTTGCAGCCTGGGAAAAGAAGATAACATAGTGAATGCTCAACCCAAGGTCTTCATCCTAATCCCGATGTGGTACGATTCTAGCCATGTCAATAGATGATTTGTTGTCAAACATGGTAGAAACCACTTGATTATCGATCATTGAGGTAAATTGTTAACAAGTGCAAGGGAAATCACCAATGATGTCAATGACTCCCAAGGTACCTGTTGAGGAAAAGATATGAAATGATCTTACTCAAGCATTTTCAGATTCTGCTTGTCTAAAGAAAAATAGACAAGAATGTCACCCTATGTTTATAGCCATAAAAATTAATATCCTAACTTGGTATTGATTACAAG
This sequence comes from Picea glauca, assembly GCA_000966675.3. Lineage (NCBI taxonomy): Eukaryota > Viridiplantae > Streptophyta > Pinopsida > Pinales > Pinaceae > Picea > Picea glauca. Next base: position 76,836 of record JZKD02S1673801.1, read on the forward strand.
TTCTTAGGCTAGTATTTTTTAAAACAAAATCTTACTGGAAAATTCATTATTTGCATGATTTTCTGAATATAACAGTTGTTGAAATAAAGGTGGAGACAGAAGCAAGGACACCAAGATGATAATAAAGACAGATGATACATAAAGCAATCCTTTATTTCATTCCAATTTACCAAAGAGTCATTCTCTTTACAAACTTTTGTGAAGAAATTTTGGACCAAAGTCAAACTTAGACATCCCCGATGGAACATACAAAAGGACCTCTGACAGAAAATCAAAAAATGAACTATAAAAGTTGGATCAACTTTCCACAGATTTTTTCCCACTCAACTTTGCACAATAGTCTTTGTCAGTCATGAAAACTAATTCACAAACAGAAAAGTCTACACAAACTATCAAAGATAGATCAACACCTCTGAAAAACAAGTGTTTGAATGATGTAATTCACCCCTGAATCTTGTTGTCTACAATAAGACCCTGCTATCATAAAAAAGAATTAGGCTTATGGTAAATTAAGAAATGAATGAAAACTGAACTATCTCAACATAAACTCAAAGAGAAAACCTTAGTATGCTTCTCCTTCCATCTTCCTTTGTTCCTCCATTTCCTTTTTCCTTTAAGCAAATTAGAATTGGTTGAAGTAGTTGAACTACCTCATTAGTTAAGTTAACTAAAAACTCAACCAACTTTTTAGTTAAGGGGAAAAGTAATAATCATAATAAAGGTTATAAATAAATAATAACTAGTAGGTGGGACCCCTTGTGACTCTCTTTAGTTCTTAACAATCATAATATAACTAGTTAATTAAACAAAACACCCCTCCTTGTGAATCCCATCATCACATTCATATTTGAAAATTTATCTCATTGATATTGGAAATTATTTTCAAAAATATATTACTCATATATCCAAAGAAACATGTTGTCCAAAAAACCTTCTAAAATCAACTGTCATCAACAATAAATAAAATAAAACTCAAAAACCATACTTTCCACTCTGAGATGCAATCCTTCCTTGATTGTTGTTGTCACCCTTTGATTTTTCTAAATTTTCCTTTGGATGCACTGAGCCTTTAGGCCTAATCTCGTTGATCACATGAGAACAATCGTCCCTCAAATGCATCCGGGAAGACACGGATTTATCAGAGCCATTGGAGGGTGAGGAAGAGGAAGCAGTGGCTTTTCCTTTGTCAGGGGCATGGTGGGCCTCGGTTATCAATATTTTTCTAGCATGGGAGGATTGCACTGGTGAGTGGATAGGGGCTTCTTGGACAATCTGATTTTTAGGCGGGGGAGAAGGTAAGGACAATTTGGGCCAGCCACGATGTTGGGAGTCTGTCGGGTGGACAATTTCTTTCCATCCGTCGTTTTCGGGAACCTCGAGTTGCAATGAGACATGAGGGGGCACAAGAATACCAAAGGCTTGTGGAGCTTGGAAGGGAGGCCTTTCAGGACTAGGTTGGACCACTCCTTTCCCAATCCAATTGAAAAACCCATCCTGAAATAACTAGCCTAATTCGTGTGAGTCAACATCAAAGTGTATGGAGAATCTTGGCCTTCTTGGGCCTCTGTTCCAATTACCTCTCCCTCGGTTGCATCTACCATGGATACCTTGGCTAAAAAAGCTCATTCCTGCATGCATGATTGATTAGCAAATAGTTTCTTTACAACCATATATGAAAACTCCTTACAAATAGGAAATAGACTTTGGCTCAACAATATATCAGACTCATGCAATCCAATCCATACAAATTGTTTAACTGTTGTCAATGAGCAGGGGGTGAACAAAAGGTATTGGGATAGATGAAGGGTTTGTATTGAGTGAAACATGATAAAATGAGGGGAAAAAGAAACATGGTTACTGCTCAAAGACAACAAACAATCAATTGTAATGAAAACCAAAGAAAATATCACCATGATCCAACCAAGAAATGTGATTTCAAACTACTTCAATACAGAATTCTTCTTAACTGTAATTAAATTTTAAGAACAAAGAGCGAAAAATGAATGTGGGAAGGTGATAGGGTTGTAATTAGTGAAAAGAAAAATAATGGTAGGGAAAGAGAGTGGATATTGTTCATAAAATTAATTAAGTAACTCATAAAACCATTATATATCAAACCTAAAAAGAAATAACACCAACCAAATAATCATAGTGATCAAGTCAAAAACTCTTGTGTATAATTCAATCAATTATGTGCATTAACTTGTTCATTGTTTGTAATCAGATCTTTAACACAGTGTCACCAAAACAAGACAATGTGCATCCCACAACAACTTGTAGAAGAGTTATGTTTCTTCTCATTATCCATTAAATTTTTTAAAACAATTCTCAAATGAATACACAATCACTTATTTCCACTATGTTCAGCGTCAACTCATCAATCATTCCCACGAATTATTTCAATCATCAAATACAGACACAAAAATCATGCTCGATTTGGTCCTTTATTTCATTTAATAATTAAATTGTAACGAGATTATACTGACACAAAACATGTGTCTATCTTTGCTATGATGCATGATATTCATCAACGCACATAACAGATAGCCAAATACAACCATCAATATTTTAATTGTAAAGATCCTGACTTTCCATTTAAACACATAGACAACAATCATCATTTCAACTCATAGTATGCTTGGAATACACAGACCATTCGACAAAACATGGAGTATTTCTGTGACTATACAGGTCCAACTACTCTGAATCTAAACATCCACAATGTTGGGTTATCAATCCAATACAATGAGGCAGCAACAGTAGGCCCGATCTCATCTCACAAATCGATCAAATTGCAACAAAACCATATTGTTTAAAAACCTGTGACCATCTCTGATGGCGCAATCAATAATGTCCATAGCATACACAATGGATGGCCATGCCATAATTACCACGATTGCAATACTCCCATGGAAATTTAAAATCCACAGTCAGAGAAATCATCAACTCAACCTAACATGTTGTAGGAAGGCCAGACATATCCACGCATCACGCACGAAGCATTGTTGTGACTTAATCAATTAAAACTAATGTTGGGTTAACAATTCAATAATCGCAATGCAAAAGACAACGACTGTGCAATATCATTTCTCCAATCAACCAATTAACCATACTGAGCTTATCAATTTGATTGTTATAATAACCAATTGTAGTGACTAAAAACCAATAACCAAAACCATTGTCAACATAATCAACAGAGACGAGCCAACGATAGAACACTGTCAATGATGCACCACCAACTCATAACAATCAACAGCATACCCGACCGGACATAATGGTTCCCTCTATCAAAAATCGAGCTTGAGAAGTCGAGGGTTTTCTCTTTGGACCAACATAGGGAGACTAGAATCGACTCCCCCAACATCGCATGAGAACCTTTGAGACCAACGGTGCACACACAGGGTATACCACCAATAACTTCGCAGCCAGGGTGACAATTTTCATGATAGGAGAGACTATGAACAGAGGAGCAAGGCTTCATTTTGGTCCTATAAAAATACTTAGAACACGTAGGGTATAACCCTCGTGGTTTTCCCAATCAACTAAAGAATGCTGAGATAAAACAGAGATGAGAAATAGAAATTAACCTTAAACAATCCCTTTGGCATAACGGTTATCATAACTCCCTGCGCAAACACCAGTAACATGAATGAACCCATACCCAAGTGAACGATATGTAGTGACACAAAGTGTTTCAAACCCAGCAAACCCCATCACAACAAACGAATGGGTATGGTGATAAGAAAGCGCGGAGACAGCCAACCAATCTGGACCGAATGAAAACCCTTCAACCAAAACCAATAAGGATGATAGAGAGCCTTCATGGCTTCTAAACTCAGAATGATCAATGAAACTGTAACTTCAACATTATTGCAATGAAAACACACCAACCATCCATTCCAGAAAAATATCACAAATTTACACAGTTATCTATTTCATAACCAGAGCGGGTTCATGGATGGAAAAAATATATACCTGTAACCACGAAAACCTTAAAACGCGAGCTTGGTCGAACAGTTCTTCCTCTGATTAAAAATCGAAGCTTAACTACAATGAACACAATTTGAACCATAGCCAGGGTGACGGCCAGTGGGAGGGGTATGGAGTGACGTGCAGTAAATGCACGTCGCCTCTATCCTCCAGTCATTCAATTCCTTAGTACATGCCAACCCACTAATCCATTAATTCATTCAATTAAACCATGCATCGAAACCACCATCCACCAATTGCCAAAAGTGCCACCCTATGTCACATTAACCACTGCCAACCAAACTATCGCGCACATCACATGTTTTTCCATATAAGCCAATAAATCAAATAGCCACTAACCCTGTTAGCTAGGACTAACAACAATCCATTTAAACTTCAAAATGCATAGTCCAACATCGTATAGCATAGTAGCATAGTTTAATTTCTTGCTTAGATTTTTCCATATTTCCTTTTGCTTTTCCATGACTAACACATGTTTTGTGCAGGTGTAACAAATAATAAATCATGGTGCAAAAGCATAACAATTCACATAATCCTCGGTGACATGGAAATGATAATTTAAAGTAAGGACACTCACATATAACATAAATTTTCCATCACCCATTTGTTGCGAATAGAACCCATATTTGAACATCAATCATGCTCAAACCTGTAAGCAATGTCGAACAACCTCATAACATCAACTAAGAACTAGATCTGATCCTCCAATCCAGAAGGGGGTCCCACCTACTAGTATTATAAATATATCTTTAACTTATAATAATAGGCTTTAGCAATACTTTGTGGGATAAAAAAAAACTCGGTGAAATCTTAATCGTCAACAGTACCCTAGTACATTCCGGTGAATGTGAATAAATGAGTTGAGTTCAAACATTCATGGAATCATTCGATCAGAGGTCAATGATGTAAACCTATTGTCGGAAGTGAGGATGCCTACCATTGAGGCATGCAAGTCCCAAGGTACTAACTGGTTTCTAAGTTTAATTCTCAGATAATGTCTTGAAGTCAATAGGAAAATACTCGTCGAAGGAGGGCCTTGATGTATCCCCCATCATCGACACAAAACTAACACAGAAAAGTGATGTTAGATGGTGAATCGAATGAGTATGGACTAACACAAGGAATGGAAACTGACAATACTGCAGATGGATGGTTTGAAGTGAAACTTCCCTTGAACACGATGAGGCATGAAAATTGACTTGGAAGCATTGACTCGATGAGTACCAAGAATGTAATGTGATGGAAATAAGAGCACTCTTCGATTAGATGAAAACATATGGAGACACATGGAATTGGTATGACATAGAGACAAGTGGATTACCCAACTGTAAGACAATACGCAAACAGGTTCCATGTTCAAGGGCAACAATAGTTTCCATAAAGGATTCCCAAAAACTTGACCCAATTCCTTCAATTTTTCCTCCACCCAGATAGATGAGTACCTATTTTTAATTTAACGAGCTCAAGGAGGGCAATACATGCTAAATATAACTCACCTTCGGTAAGTTCCTCTTCCTTTACTTAACGAACTAGAAGAAGTAAGGGTTCATTCCCATATGGGTCCTTCAATGTGTAGTTTAGAGAATCAAAAGAAGGAAAACTCGATGGTTTTTCATATTTAGAGAGTCTTAAAAGAACTTAAAGTCGACTCCCTGGATGACTTTTTCATAAATTTAGTCTCCTGAGCCTGAAAAAGTGTAAAACAATACAAGGAAGAATGCTTCTAATCATGCTTGATTAGAGTGTTCTTTTTTCATAATTAGTCTCGCGAGGCCGAAAAAGAGATAAACTATCACTTGAAAGATGCCCTTTCAAACCTTTCAGTGAGCGTGAAAGGAAGCAATATCACTCATGTTGGACATACTGTCATTGATGTCAACAGTTGATGATGCACATGAAGCTCAGAAGGGAGAACACAGTGCAGAAACGTGATAGAGATCGAAATCCCCACAGGACAAACTAGGACCGTTGGATACGCAAGCGGAAGATCAAGGGCAGGGATTGATTGCGAAGCATGAAGGGAGAATTAAACTACACACTATTTCCAATCCCACAATTAGTCTAGATCGTCAGATCTCATCGACTCAAAGATCGACAACTGTGGTTGATCCACCAACAATATCACAACTTCAAATTGCGGAGTTTGGGCGATGCACTAAACCACGTGCAAGTTACAGTTCCGCAATCCACATCGATCTTCGATTGTCACCCACCAATAGATCTACGGTTAGCATCAATTTCACTACCAAGGCCGAAGCCCCAGAGCCATGAATGTTGATTAAGGTTGGTTGTCATTGATGCCAACCCTTGAAGAAAGCTCTGTAGCACAAAGGTTTGGGTAATGGATCCAAGATTGTTTGATGTAAATATGACTCATTATTGTTTTGTCATGGTTGATAAGAAGTAAATATGGATGAACTCCAAAGTGGTCCCCTT